>JAJJMA010111215.1:0-11117 GCA_023529015.1 Papaver nudicaule | reverse complement strand
ATGTACTAGTTAAGCAGAAATACAATTCATAGTTATACTCTAATCTCCTGTTATCTGTTTATTATATTATCTTCGGTATTGTTCTTATGATCCTCGTACTATGCATGATACATAAATAAACTTTGGTTTGGTTTAGATATGATGGTTGTCGAGTATAAAGCACCTATGCAGATTTTATACTCACACAGTTACTGTGTTAAATAGGCTGAAACTGGGAACACTTAAAGCCTTAAGTGGTTTTCTGGGTTGACGGGGTGTTACAATTTTTTTAATTGAAGATAATGTTAAGATTGTTTGATATTTAACTCAGATGCTTAAAATGGATGCTTTGAATGGAATCTTAAGGCAGAAGAATCAATTGAGTCATTGAAGAAAATGATGACACAAGCTCCCGTATTAGCATTTTCGAGTTTTTCTAAGCCATTTGTGGGAGAGTGTGATGCTTTTGGTATGAGAATTAGAAGTGTGTTATCGCAAGAAAACAAGCCTATAGCGTTTTACAACCATGCAATAAAAAGATGTTGACTCTAGTTTTTGTCGTGGAGAAATAATAACATACTTAATCGATCAGAGGTTCAAAGTAAGAACTGAGCAACGAAAAAAAAAATTGGGGTTAAAAAAAATCACAACTGTAGATCAAGAAAAGTGGCTTGTCAGTTGATGGATTATGATTTTGGAATATATTTACAAAAGGGCGAAAAGAAAACTTGGTGGCAGATGCTCTTTCACGAAGGGAAGCGGGAGGTGACATCTTAAGATAAAATTCTAGACTCTTCTAAAATCTACCTTAATAATCAATCCAAATATTAATATTTTCTCCTAAAAATATAACTTATAAAATATTTACTGTACTAAAATATTGTTAGCAAAATAATTAACTATACATACATACATAACAAAATAAATTTAGAGGAAAACAGATTTGGCAAATATTAACTATGTGAATCGGGTGCAACTCACTTGACTCGTCCACCCCGATCCAAGGTAATATAATTAACGAAGAAAAAATTAACAATATATTAACTTGGCAAATAATTAACGAAGAAAAAAACTATATATTTATAGGAACATAACAATAAGGTAATATAAACCAATTTATGATATAACTAAACTCCTAATTGGTCTTGAAGGGAATTTAAAAATATACACTTCTTGATATAACTAGATGTCTTATTTTCCCATCCTTTTTTCAACATACTGCCATGTCGTCGAGCATTCATGTCAGATACCTAGGTCTAGGTTGTCGATCAGACGAAGGTCAAAAGCAAGTTTTGAAAGATATAGCTCGAACTTTTTATGCTGTCAACGAGGCCACAGTAAAACCATCGACAACGACCAACCATGGTTTAAATCAATCGCAACAAAAGTCCGATCAATTTTCCAGTCAAGGATTTGCATTGGTAGGGTTTGTCTCCAGCAGATGCAACTTGGAAGAGTGAAAGGGGTCTGCAATGACGGCTCCCAATACAATTCATAAGGACAAATATTTTTCTTAGAGGGCAGGATCATTACTTGCTTGAATCCGCATATATAATGTTGGATATGTTGTTGTTTACTAAATTTTTGAATATATGTCCATTTTTTCTTTCTTTACACAATCCATAATAGAAAGAGATGATTTTGATTTGAAAGTTCTTAATACGATCAGTGTCGGTCCTGCATTTTCCGTGGCCTAATGCAAAATTCTTTTTTGTGGACCCTTGTAACTAAAGAAGCTAGGTATGGCAGAACTTTCATTGACACTGTTATTCAACTACAGTGGATTTATAATCTATGGTTTTAGCAATTGCTTTTCCAATTGACAATATGGCTAACCCATTTAATCTTTCTTTTGGCATTATGAATTCGAGATAATTTTATATTAATGCAATTTAAGACACACTCTTTCTACATACATAATGGTAATTGGTATAGTTAGTAGAATCATATTAGCTAGCTACACATTTGGGGTAAGAACAACGTCCATCCATAAGATGGAATATAATTTTGACATAAAAATCATCATATGATAATATTGGCTATAGGTTATGTGCGTCTAGGTGAGTTTTGACTTTGAGGAGCAAAGGAAGAACTCTTATTACTTCCAAATGAGATTCAAAATGTATTAACAGAGGAATACTAATCTCCCACGTGTAATACCGTCGGTTACATGAGATTAATTTGCTTCGTTTTTATAATTTGACCAAATCAAAGTAGGTGAGTCATTCACTGTGATTTACCAGTATCAAAATATACTTTCTGGCTCGGTCCCTGCCCTTGGCCTCAAGCAACGCTTAGTGTGGTTGCTTCAATGGGAGGGCCGGCCCTGGATACGATGATACAAACCGAGCCAGAACAGAGCTCTCTCATACGGTGGGCCGAATAACCAGCCCCATGTTATATGTTGGAGTGTGTTTTAGCTATGTCTACTCCCTCGGGCACGACTGAAATTAGAACAACAACATTGCGTGGTGTCGACATGGAAATCGAAAACTGAAATCATCGGTTTTTCACTGCATCTTGTTTCCCGGTTTCTCCTTTTATCTACGGTCCTCATTTTGTAGTATATATTTTCTTTTTTTTTTGTGAGTTGTCCAAGGTACCCCTTAAAAACTTGAATCCAAAAAAGAACACGAGAAAAGAAGAACGGAGAGAAGAAATTCTCAACCAAACACTCCCTTTCTCTCTCCTCCTCCTCCTCTTTCTTCTTCTTCGAAACCCTAATTAATATCTCTTCTTCTTCATCGAATCCAAACATTGAACAATTTCTGAGTTGTTAGTAATTTCGTATTCTGATTTTCAGATCGATTTTTGTGGATTTTTTAGGGTTTGATTTGTTTTAGATCGAGAGAAGAAACAGAACGATGCCATCTCATGCAGATCTAGATCATCAGATCGAACATTTAATGGAATGTAAACCATTACCTGAAGCAGAAGTAAAAGGTTTATGTGAACAAGCAAGAACAATTCTCGTGGAAGAATGGAACGTACAACCTGTCAAATGTCCGGTTACTGTTTGTGGTGATATTCATGGTCAATTTCATGATTTAATTGAGCTGTTTCGGATCGGTGGTAATGCTCCTGATACTAATTATCTCTTTATGGGAGATTACGTAGGTCAGTTTTCTTTCTTCTTCTCCTTTTTTGTTTTGTTAATTGTTTCGTTTTTAGGGAAATTCGAATTGGTAGAGAGATGTTTAATATAGATGCCTCAGTAAATATTATTGCTCGAGGAAACTGAAATAGTGAAAAGTTCATTAAATTAGATGCTTGGAATGAGCTGAAATCCATTTTACGAGTAAATTTTTTTTTTTTTTTTTTTTGTCTCGACATCTGTTAGGATATTCCGTGCATTCGAAAATTATAATGTTTTGTGATTAATATATGTCAGTTGATTGCGCTCTATCGTATCCGGGTGTAGAGTTATTACAATTTGTTCCTGTAATTGAGAAATGAATGTTTAATGACTCAAGTGTCATTTCTAGGAAGATCATTGTTTCGTTTGTATAATTAGTTGATTGTTTGTAGGTTATGTATGCTTTTGATTAGTTTTTTGGAGAAATGAATTTTTCATGTGTCATTAGTATTTTCATCCGGGTAGTGAGAGAGATTGGTTTTAATTCAGTTTTTTTTTCAATGAAATTTCCACTTCCTTTCAATTTCATGGTTTTGGTTAGCATGGTCATTAACCTCTGTAGTTTTTAACATTGTGTTGGAAACCTGGAAACTTTAAAGGCATCTATCCTCGGATGACCACAATTTTGAGGTATTGATCAAGTGTTATTCAGTATGCTCTGTGTCATTATCCAGAAACAATGTTGGTAATGGAAAAAATAATAGTTTTTCATTGGGGACAACTGACATGTACTTTTGGATTCAATTTAAAAGACTTCTCCAATTACAGAACTTAACCTTTATGTGTAAATACCACTAGTGGGTATTCAGTAGTTCATCTTGTCAAATGGGTCTCAGGTTGTATATCAACTTGCCATGTGGGTTTATGTCTTGTCTGTAGAGTGGATACTTTATAGAGTCTATTGGCCAAGTTTGTGTAGAGAGTTTGGTGTTGTGGCTGATGGTCCTTTATATGGAAACCAGGATACCTAGTTTTCACATGAAGGGGGGAAATAACATTAGTCTGACTTGATAAGTTTGTGGGCGTACAGAATGTTGGGGTAATTCAGCTGGCAATTTGACCTTTTTCTTAATATCCTTCTTAAGAGGGCTTCAGAATTCAATTGCATCTTAAAAGGCATTAGGATTTCACTAAGTAGATTTAGGATTTCATAAAGTAGATTTAATTTTCTTACGTTTATAAGCTGTGAGTTTCATTATCTCCTTTATGTTCTGTTTTTGCAGACCGTGGTTACTACTCTGTGGAGACTGTCACACTTTTGGTAGCCTTGAAAGTTCGTTATAGAGATAGAATTACAATCTTAAGAGGAAATCACGAGAGTCGACAAATTACTCAAGTGTAAGTCATACTTTCATCTTTTGATTTTACTTCTCCTAAACTTGTTGTCTTGGTCTTTGAAGTTGGAGCCTAGGAGGGGCAAAAGACAAAAGTATGTTTTATTGGTTATTAATGATATTCACTGATCCCAGCCAGTCCCCATTGGTGGAATTTTTTTCCATCCTTATAAACTCAAGTAGTGCTAAGGCTCAAAAGATATGTTACACCAGGATGGTTCGCAATATATCGATCATGTATGATTATTCTTTGTCCAAGGATGTGTTTTGCTCAGTTTGTATGATCTCATGTTATACTGGTTTTGAATATACAGTGTAGAGAAGCATTTACTTGAATAATACATTAATACTGGATTCACCTCAAAATCTCATTGTCATTGATAACTTCTTCTCTGGTTGGTTTTAGGTATCCTTAATTTATATCTACCGTGATTTATTTTGTATGTATAGGTGTTTTAACTACGGAAGTGTAAAAAATGATGGTTCGAAGAAATGTCTCTTGCTTATTAGGAACTGCCTGTGTTGTCTTTCACTTTATGGACAAAGCATGAGTTATTGGCCTTGTGAGGGTCATGCGACCTTGGCATAATTTCTTTGAATGTTTCCATTCATTAACTTATTTACTTAATTGTTATTAGTAGTTGCTAACATCGTAGGTTATGATCTCAGTTATGGATTCTACGATGAATGCTTGAGAAAATACGGAAATGCAAATGTCTGGAAATACTTCACTGATCTTTTTGACTATCTACCTCTTACTGCTCTTATCGAGAATCAGGTTTGTTTTTTTAGCTGGGCAGATCTTTTCAGCCAGAGCTAACTTTTCAACATTTGAGTTCTGACAAGCATTTGGCGAACTTGTAGGTTTTCTGTTTGCATGGTGGACTGTCTCCTTCTTTGGATACATTGGATAATATTCGGGCGTTGGACCGTATACAAGAGGTGTGCTTGTAGTACTTTTTTTCCTACCTTATTGTCTATCTAGCATTTACAATGTCATGAAGCCTGGTGTGTGTGTTTCTTTTTCGACTGGAATGTAGGTTCCACATGAAGGACCAATGTGCGACCTCTTGTGGTCTGACCCTGATGACC
This sequence comes from Papaver nudicaule, assembly GCA_023529015.1. Lineage (NCBI taxonomy): Eukaryota > Viridiplantae > Streptophyta > Magnoliopsida > Ranunculales > Papaveraceae > Papaver > Papaver nudicaule. Next base: position 5,576 of record JAJJMA010111215.1, on the reverse strand, counting down.
GTTGTGGATGGGGTATTTCTCCTCGTGGAGCCGGCTACACATTTGGACAGGATATTGCTGCTCAGTTCAACCATACCAATGGACTCACCCTCATTGCAAGGGCACATCAGCTGGTAATGGAAGGTTACAATTGGTCTCAGGTGGGTGAATCTATATGGTTTAGAACTTCGATGATAGTCTATCTCGAGTTTTTAAGCAGTAGTTGTGCTTTTGGGGCTTCAAGTATTTTTTAATTTTCATACAAAAACTTTGTAGGAAAAAAATGTGGTGACAGTATTCAGTGCGCCAAACTATTGTTATCGTTGTGGAAATATGGCGGCAATACTCGAGATTGGAGAGAACATGGATCAGAATTTTCTTCGATTTGATCCTGCACCTCGGCAAATTGAACCAGATACAACACGCAAAACTCCAGACTATTTTTTGTAATTTCAGTATCTTTGGTGCTGCTTGTTGGTAATGCTCCTTATGTGTTTCTGATTATTTGTAGATGTGCCTTAGCAAAGAAGGTTTTTTGTGTTAAATGGACAGAGATAGTGAGAGATGATTATCTTCATTCTTTGGTTTGGAGATCTGATTCTGCCGCTGCTGCTATTCTTGTTTGTATGCCGCTTTGCTTGGTGGTTAATGAAACAGACTCTTAAGATCGTTTTTGCTGGGCATATGCAACTTACATATTGATCTCGTAATGCCTTTTTTCGATTGATTAGAGTAAGCATTGCTTCATCTCCTACTCATGATCAATTTTTTACACGGAATTGTACAAAAACTACAAACTTGTAGAGCGCACCGTCAATGGACTCGTTACCCATTGTTTGGTTCGAACTCCACGGTGGGTGATTTTTTTTTTCCTTTTCAAATTGGCGGTCTGGTCTCTGGTGGAAGTTTATTTGTTGTAGTTCTAAAGGGTTGATCTTTTTAAGCCAATTCATCATTTGGCAGCCAATTAGTCGCCATTTTAATTTAATCTGTCATTGTTTTACCACATTTTTGGATGCTCTAATTCATACATCATGACCTAAAATTTGACTCGAGGTCTAGTAAAAAGCCTTCGGTTAAGAAGTGGCATAAACTTTAATTTAAAAATGTATTCACAAAATTTATTCTTACACCTCCAAGAAAATCAAACTGGGAAAAGAAGCAAATTCTTTTAGTAAAACGAAAAGAAAAAAAAAAGGAGATACAATATCTGTAGCCGGAAAAGAAACACTTGGGAGGAGATCAAGGAAGAGCCCCAATTACCCAATAATTGGATGGTGGAAATAAAAATACAGCCATCCGTTCAACTCACTCTAGACTCGCTCACAACCAATGATACATAAGCAAATACAAAATCTACCAAAAATTTCAGATCCATACATACAGTATGTTGCTATCTTCCTTGCTACTGGGAGGATACAGGTACAAAATTCAACTCTAGAGGCCTCAAAACTCCCTGTACAATCTCTTGAACAGCTCTGTTGCGGCGGCAAACTTCCGAAATCTCCTCAACAGGAACTGTTAAAGATGAAATATCAGCCCCAGATGCTGCGTCTGATAAAGCTTGAAGAAATCTTGAACGCTCCACTTCTGTTACCGCTGTTGATGGAATCAATGAAATGCTTTCTCTGGCCCACTCAAGTGCCTTCACCCCATAGGCCCTCGTCCAGGCTAACAGTGTGTATGTAACCTGAAATATAGTGATAACCTTTGGAGTCAAGTAACAGATTCTAATTTCATAAGAGATGGCTTCATGGACTCATGGAATCTGACGTCCATATTAACAAATTACCACTGAACCAATAAGCAAACTAAGTTCGCAAAAACAATGTCTATCAATGTCTCAAAAGTAACAAAGAAATGTACGATCCACATTACTCAAACTCACGTAGCTGCTAAGAACCGCAAGCAGTGCCCCAAGCAAAAAATGTGTGAGAAAGAGTAGCAATGAATAAGTAGAATGGTTAAATATGCGTACCACTTCTAACCGAGAACTAGGGAGCGCTCCCGTTAATGAGGCAATCAAAATTCTAGAAAGACTTGGACCTCGAGGAACTACAATAGCATCCCTGATAGGTTTGTATTGTTCTCCTTGACTAGAGCTCGCAAGGTCAAAGACGTCTGATAAAAATGTCAAAATTGAATTGCAGGCTTCCCTACAAGAAAATAAAAGAAAAATCAATCAAGGTAGGTGTACATATTGTGGTTTAATTTAAACATTCAAAAGAAGAGAAAATTATACCTGTGTTGAATTGTGATCCCAATCATCGCACAATCAACCAAAGATGGGAACACAGCCGAAGCAACAAAAAGATGAGGGCAATACCGGATGCATCGAGACGCCAACAAAAAACAGTCATCTGCTATGTCTGGTCTGGCAGTAAAATCCTACAACAGAGATTTGCAATATAGTTGCAACCAGAATATATCAGAAGAACAATAAAAGGTGCTGGAAATCATTAGTCAGTCAATTTATAAAGGGTGCAATGAACGACAATCATGCTAACCTCAATTTTTGTCAGAAGATGTGTTGTATGGCTGAAAAGTGCTTCAATCAAACTTCGGAGATAGTTTGCACAGGACGGGTCAGAACCAAATATCTGCCATCCAAGAAAAACACAATTAAACAAGTGATACTAGACAATTAGACACTGAGACTGTTTATCGTTAATGAATACAGACCTTTATCACTTCACTTGACACGTACAGAAAACATGGCTGGTGATGTTGTTGATATAAACCCTGTATCTCCTCCAAGATAGCTCCTATTGTGATTCCCATGAATTTTCCAGAAGTTGTCAACATTTATTATTTGTTGTAAGAGACTTATCAATCAAAAGTAGATGTCTATAATCCTTCTTGTTTCAAATTGTATTTACACATCAAAAGCCGATAGAGGAATTACTTAAACCCGACAGTAGAAACAATTAAGGGTTCAATCCCATGAATCACCTAGAGAACATGGTTAGTAACACTCACAGCATATTTACAAGCCCGACAAAGAGACTCCATCGTCCGCATGTCCCATGCACGACTACAAAACAAGAATTAGTCGAACCTAATTAGATATGAACAAGAAAAAGTGTATTTCCACGAGATTAAAAAGGATGTAGTCAAGATCTTACTGATCAAATATCGCTTTGAAAATTGGCCATAATCTATGTACTGCATCTGCCACAGCTTCAGGGTGATTAACATACCTAGAACAATCGCAGTCTCATAAATAAGAGGTGTAAATCAATAACTAAGATAGTGGTTTATTTACTTTTTTTTTTTATTTCACAGAAGTTAAGAAATCATAAGATAGTAGAACCTGAAGATGTTTCCCAGACGATCAACATGTATAGTGAGTTCCCTTGCAAGTGCTTTTTGCAGTTGCGGCGGACCTTGATTGATGAGTTCCTGGTTGATCATATCCACAAACAGTTAAATTGGTGCTACATAGATAAATTACTTAAAAAGTAAACCTTTTAGAGAACACTAACCTGTAACGGAGCCACAACAGGAAGACATAACGCTTCCAGGGCTTTTTTTGCATTTTCAGGAGGAAGCTCTGTAATTACCATACTGAAACAAGAGTTTTGAAACAAAGTAAAAATCGTTTCAAACTCAAAAATGCGATGATTCTTTTTTACAGTTTTTGAGCATTCAACGCAATGCAGTAAAGCAGCTTTTTTACCTCAAGGCTTCAACCAAGTACAATGACTCTTCAGCAGAGACTTTATAGCCACCTTCCCCACAACTGCTCTATGGTATATATGGAATAGACCATCTAGAGATCCACAAAACTTTTGTCTGCAATCTATTCAAGAGAAGAAAATTATTTATTTTGAATCCACAACCTGGAAGTTGATCTCTCAATAATGATTTATGAATCTTTGGCATATCATACAAAAGAGAAGTATTGATTCTGAAGAGAGAAGAGATAAAAAAACTTTAGGAAACCAACTAACACGGAAAAGGTTGAAGTAAGAGCATTGCATATATTTACAGTCTTTCTAGTTCCTAATGTTCTTATTCTCTGCCAGGAGGGCTATGGGACACACCAACCAGACCACTGAATAGCTGAAATCTCCGACAAGAGTCTGCTCTTACAAACAACTAGATTAGAGAAGGAGAAGAACATATACCATCACAGATGTGCCTAAAGGCCAAAGCTGCAGCTGCTGCAGAATCTTCAGAGGCACTCATGCCACTCATGAGAATCTCTATCACTGAAGGCAAAACTGGGAGCCCATTTGGTGAAGTATCAAGCCATTTTGAATATGCTCCGATTGTCAAGCACACTGATAAGGGTGCCAAGTGGAAAATAAGTCAACTACGAGACAACAGTGTCATATTAGACACTATCTTCTTCTTTTTTTCATTCAAACTTAACGGTTACCTGTCTGAAGTAATTGGGGTTGAAGAGGGAGTTTTGGAAGCAACATCATAACCTGTTTATAAAACATTTTCACCAGAGAAGAGAAGAGTAAATCATAAACATGCCTGTCAAACAGTTATGAAAGTGAACAACGACACATATTCATTATGTGGATGAAAATGACAGCATAACAATTACATAAACCTGTCCACCTATCCTAAATGACATAAAGCTCTGAATTTTTGGATTCTTTTCCTGTTAAAGCAAAAGAAATCAGGCTTAACCCGCATGCCCACCAAGTTAATGTTCACTATGAAAGAAAAAAACGGAACACTATACCTGAAGGAACAGTCATTACGTGTTCCAGCTAACAATATAAAGTTTATTAGCCAGCTACAGTTGTATAAGGTAAGTGTATTATGTGAAGACTACAAAAATTAGATCCGTTTCCCATCACCTACTACCCTTTTCCTTCCATTTCTCCATCGAAAACATATTGTGCATGATCTGATCTATAGCATCTTCTTCAGCTGTACCTTCTCCATCTCCTGCTGCTGCCAAGGATACTGATACTGATTTGAAGAAGAAAAAAAAGATTGATCCAAATACCCAGTTTGCAAGAGTGTTTGGGTATGATGAAGAAGTTGCCATTCTAGAAGAATGGGCAGAAAGAGGTGATAATCAGTCATCGATAGAAAATGCAACTAGTTTATTGAATTCACTTAAGGAGAAGAAGAAGTTGCAAGCTGTTAATTTTACGATAGAAACAGCTTGCAACTTCTTCTAGCCTAAAAAAAGAGGGGTTGAAACCTAAATTCTCCAGAGGGGAGAATACCAAGAAAGGATCTGATCTGAATCCGGTGAAAAGGTTGTTTCAAAGCCTAAACCCTCATCAGGTTATGATGTTTCTTTGGAGCTGAAGAAGTAGGTTTTGAAATAGCAGGAGCTGAAGAAGAGGGTTTTGAAACAACCTTTTCACCGGATTCAGATCCTTCCTCATCAGAATCCTCATCTGATCTTGATGAAGATGGTGGGGTTTTCTTTGGAGCCATTTTTAGTTGGCGATGGAATCTGTGAGTAGAGGATTAAAATGATGCGCTGTTGTTGTGATTGAAGTTTCTAGCTAGGTTTTGAAAAAGAAACAAAGGAGGAGGACAAAGAAAAAGAAAACGCGATTTGCAGCTATACTAGGGTTATTTTTTAGGGTTATATGCGCGCGAGCGCGTCTCACGTG
>JAJJMA010111213.1:0-60299 GCA_023529015.1 Papaver nudicaule | reverse complement strand
CAGACAATTCTTTGTAATCCACAATCAAGAAATTTGGATACAGTTGTCAACCTCGAAGATATACCCATAGAATTCCTGGATCCGTTTCTAGTAAGTTTCATTTGATCATCTCTGTACTTCTTATGTACTTCATCATCTATTGAGCACCCAGTTTGATCATGAACCAAAGTGTTTTAGACGCCCAAGTCTGTCCCCTGCGGCCAATACTCGCAGCAGTAACCTTTCGAATGCACGCATTGGCATTGGGAATATAAACTTCATTTTGATTATACTTTAGGCGTTTCTTAAGCTCTAAGTCCCATTACTCTAGTTAGGAGTTAATCTCCAAGTCCCATTAATCGGTCATATAACGTTTACAGAAAGATCCAACATCAGAAGACATAAAAATCATACCATCTTCACGGAAATCAAATATTCGGCAAATTCTGACAGGGGATCAAGGACCACCTTTTGTGGAAGGCTAAAACACTTCGGTTCATGATCGTAGACCTCAGGTTGGGAGGTCTCCACCGAAGAGCTCGTCCCGGTACAAAACTGAGAGTCAGATTTCCAAATTGTAGCCATGACTGTCCGAAGAAACCGAAGGAGCAGCATCCTCATTACCACTGAGTTAAAAGAATTGAGTGTCGTTAGATTGGCGACTTTGTTACCCTAAACTCATTGACCTGTCAATAATAAAGCTGAATACTAAATACTAAATGACGTACAATGATTCATACCTTGATAGTATTATCATACTTCTCGAAAGAACATGCATCAGCAACAAACTTGTCCTGTACAAATAACCAACAAACAAACAAACAGAATTAAAACAAATTAACCAAGAATCATTTTAAATCGAGTAATCAGTACTTGGTGTGAAAAGCAGAACAGATTTTCACACCATTAAACCCTTATCATGAAACCACAACTTGATTTTCTTTAAGAAAAAACAGAAATTGGGAAATACAAATGAGAGACACTGAGTTTATATAGAACTCAACTCTGTTTACGACCAACATTCTCACGTATGACTCACACGGTTACAAGGTTAATACAGGACCACACAATTGCAACCTCTCTTCAGTACATGGTTAACACATTAGCACTCTCATACTCTATTGCTCCCCCTCAAGATCAAGGTGTATATACATGACACTTTGTAGCAGAGGAAACGCAAAATTGACCACATCTTGCAGTGTATCTTGCGCTCTCAGACTTACCAACACCACTAGGAGCTAGAATTGCAACTTCTAATTTAGCATTCCACATTTCTCTAATATCTGACCTCAAACCAATAGATACCAATTTATTCTTCACCATTTATTTAAAAAGATCATAGCTAATCATATCACCCTTTATTTCTTCAAAATACATTTTTTTTTCCTTTATAAATGGCATTTATCAGACACAACAAATCTTCTCTCAAAAACCCTTCTGAAACAGTATAAAAATAACAATAAAAGAAATCAAACATAAATCATGGTTTATAATCTCTAAATAACCAATATAGATAACCCAAAATCAGAAAACCCCCAAATTTTAAGAACCCCTAAAATCATTAAATCAACACAATTAAACATGTGATATAATCAAAACTATGATAATTAAAGCATAGGTTCATAAAACTTACTCTCTTCGAAGACCCATTGATGCTGAGTTTTCTTCTTAAACAAACCCTAAAGGATGAGAACTGCAACAAATTAAACCTAACCTAATCGACGTACTCTTACATAAACCACAAACAGAAACCCTTATCTACCAACTAAACTAAAGAAACAACATCGAATGGAAACCCTGATCATCACTCGTCTGGTTCGTTCTCTGTTCATGATGGTCTAATGGAAAAAAGAAAAGAAAACCCGTCTCTGATAAGGCTTTAGTAACCTGGCGTCATTGGGGCGGATCCAAAAGAATGGGGGCAGATTTTGATTTTTTTTTGAAAGCCCGTTCACCCAAACGTAATTAGGCTATCCCTTATCTCAGTGTCTAAAATACCCCCACATATTAAGCTACCGATTAACTCATTGAAGTTACCGAAAAAGTTAACTAACTACAAATTAACCTAACGATCAAAAAAAAAATAAACAAAAAAAAACTACAAATTAACCTACTTAGCCACCGATTAGCTTAGGTTGTTTTATTTTTGTTATTTTGAGAGAGAGTTAGAAGAAGAAGAAGAAAAAGAAGAAGAAGTTTTTTTTTTTTTTGAGATGGTTGTTTTGAGTGAGATTGAGCGGGGTGAATCTTTTTCTCGTGAGGGTGATTATGCTACGAATTCATCTTACGTGGAGGAAGCCATGGATTGTTGGAACTCTACAATTATAGAGAAAAACCATGAAAAAGATTGTTTGGAAAAATATCAACAATCAAAGAAGGGAATGGAAGTGAACTTGACTCCAAATGATCAGGTAATGCTCTAATTTGAAACCCATTACCCATTTGAAAAGAAGAAAGGGTTGTAAGTGTGCTTCTGAAGTTAATTGGAATTCAGAGCCTTTTCGAGATGAAAGTAAAACCTTATGATTTCAGGGGAGACAACAGCAGTCTGACGATTAACAGAGTTTACTCTAAACAAGATGATTGTAACCCAATAGTAAATACAGTAGAAGGTCAGAATGTTGTAGATTTGGTAAAAACCACCGTACAAGCACCTGCAGAAGCAAGTGCCGGGCAGGCTTACCCGATTAAACAGTTGGTACCCCATGGAACAAAAAAGAAAATCAAACAGGAACCGCAGTCACCCAAAAGAAGCTCAAGAAAAAGACGTCGCATTTTGCGCGATTAGTTGTTGGATACAAAGGCTGACAACAAAAAACAAATATTATCTATATGTTTTTTTTTTAATTTTGTTTTGAAGGAATATTATCTTTAATTTGTTCAACAAAAGACCCTAAGAAATTATTCCTGCTAATAATTATGCCGTTGTTACTCTGAATTATTTGTAAAATTTCATTTTACTGTTAGTTAAGTTTTTCATTGTATTGATTTTAACTTACTGTTCAGACTTATATTATTGCATTTTGATGAATGCTACTTTACATGCAGTACTGTATGAAGCACCAAAAGGTGGTTTACAAACTTAAGTCTAAAAGACAGTGAACTATAACTTTCAGATGATGAGGTAAAATGTCTAACCTTATATGATTTTGAAAGACTACTGGAACGTGGTAATAAGACGCTGGAACACTTCAAGCTGGGTTATAACTCATAGATTGCCACAGTTATGAGTGCCAGAAAAACGTTTTTAGTTAGCCACAGTTATGAATATATCAGTCAAGAATTTCATCGAACACATTGTGTACATCGGAAAAAATTAGTTTCTACGACCCTCATGAACTTTCTTCGAACAGTACCTCAAAAGAAAATTGTACAATTACCTATCTATTATAAGAATTTCAACCAAGAATTGAAGATGCGGCTTTGGGTTACATACCTCCGTAATGAAATGTATTGATCAATGTTGGATGATTTGTATTGATCAATGTTGAGTCGAAAACTTGAGCCAGGGTAATATTCAAAACCTGCTTCTGATCCATGGGGAATCCATGACAATTTTTCTTTAAAGTCAGTTGAAGATAGTTTGAAGGTATAGAACTAGTGACTGCTACCTTTACGTGCGGTAACACCAATGTATATACCAGCCTTTTCTTATGCCCAAGTTGATCCAATTTAACGACACTAGCCCGTGCGTTGCACGGGCCTCCAAATCCTTGTTAGCTTATAAAGTGAGCTTACGGAGAAACCACCATTACCACCTGGACACCTTTTGTCATCAAGAAGAACATCTTCATTTAAAAACTGCAGAGGATAAATCCCAATGGTATCCAGCAGACTCACCATATCGTTTGCCTCATTATCAGTCAAAGCTCTTCTAAAATGAAAGTCCCAATCCCCTACTACATAACCTGATGTGGTCACGTAAAGTGCCACTTTTTAAAACGCTAAGCTTATACAAGGATGGGAACAAAAATGCTGTAAGGAGATGTAACTTGATCAGGTATCCCAATGCGAGGCTGAAACTCCATATTTTTCTTCAATTATCTAACACCAAAGTTGTTCTTTTTCTATGCCAAATCTCCAAATCCATTTGGCCAATAAAGGGTCATTCATGTCTCTTAAGCTAAGAATGCCTAAGCCACCATTTTCACGAGAACTACAAACGATTTTCCAATTGACTAGTTGTTTCTTCTTATGCTCTTTGTCAACACCCCAAAGATATTCTCGCATCCTTTTCTCAATTGCTGGTCTATTACAAATACTGGAGCTTTAAAGATCATAAAATAATACAAAGGCAGACTCGAAGAGCATTTTTTATCAAAATAATCTTACCATCCTTAGATAAATTCTTTTTCTTCCAAGTAGACAACTTCTTATCGAACCTAACTATCACCTGATCATAAAATAATACAAATTGCTTTGAAATTAGATTTAGCACCTAAGGGCAAACTCAAGTGGGAAATAGGTAACTTATCCACCAAACAACCAAATCTATCTACCCACAGCTGAATAGAAGGATTCAAACCAATTCTATCTGCCCACAGATATACCTGATCTTGGCATCCTATTTTATGGTTTTGTTAAGTTTGATTTTCTTGAAAAACATAGGGTAATCCAAGTTCTCTCCAGACTTCTAAAGGGAAGATTTTGATAGTGACATTGCTAAAAAACGCTTTTGTTATTTTCCAAAGTAAAAACAGCATCTGAAGTGTTTCAGTTGGACAAGCATCAAGGTTTTCTTTGTTTTTCATGTTTGCAGAGAGTAAATCTCTAATTGACACTCGAAAACAATTTAACCAGCAAATAAAACTGACAAGTCTCTTATCTTCTCTTAAGATACATACATGAGGAAATATAATTAAATTCGATAAAATACAGTATTGAAGAAAGAAATAATGAGAGTACAATCAACCAGCAGATTGCAAATAATTAACCTTGCAGATTCATTTCTTGTGCTTGTGAGGTGTAATTAAACTACAACTGATGTGAAACGGAAAATGCCCCTACAACATAAGCGAAATGAAAGATGACAGCAACATAAAGGACTAAACTAGCAAATATTAAAAATGAGAAAATAAGTAAAAACATCCAATTCTCTAAGATTATAAAAGATGCGATAACCGTGATTTCGTAGTTCACAAAACAGAAACTCATATTTTGAGAGAAGAAATCATGGTGCGAATAGATTTTGCTGTTGCTGATGATGCCACATGAAACCATCCACCACTTGATTCTCCTATGATGATTTAATTGCAGAGGAAGGGACTGTGGTTGCTGCGGTTGGTGTCTAGGGTTTTGATTTACTCTCTCTGTTTTCTTTTCTACATAGACAGGGGGGGAGGGAGGCGCACTAGCAGAGAGAGAAACTATGCTACTTATAGTGGTCGTGTGGTTTAGGGTTCACTTATCATTCCTCGATTTCAATGTTGTTATTTGATCGAACGGTTCTAGTGTATTCTATGATTGACTAAAATGGGCTCTGGTGCGAGACTAAAATCTACTAACGCATGTCCGGGTATTGAGGCCCAACACCAGTTAAATTAAAGTAGGCCCATATCAAGTATACATTGGAAAATCCGAAATTGTTTGGTAATCGGCATGGTATATTCTTCCCCTTAACTCGGTTGAAAAATATCGTCTGTGTTAAAACTTAAAGGTCATATAAGCTGCCACGTCGTCTGCTAAAAGAATCCTGGTTTTTTATTGGTCCAGAAAGGGAGTATATTTTTTGTTGAACAGTTATTATGCAGACACGTTATGAAATTGTGTGGATCCAGCATGATCACCTTTATTCTTTTCCCTCCAATAACCCAGTTAAAATCGTCTGTCTCTCTTTCCCTGTCTCTCCCTGTCTCTCTCACATGGGGAGGGGCTGAAACCAAATAGCTTGGTTTTGGGTGGGGGTGATAGGAAATAAAATGTCAACGTGGCAAACAGGAGGGGGCTGAGACAGGGGGGAACACGGGAGAGGGGGACAGGTGATTTTTTCTGCCAATAACCCACCCAGTGATGAAACCTTTCTGATGGCTATAACAGCCCATGAAAACAGTCAACTATATTATGAATACTAAAATTAAATCTAAAATTGATTAAAACTACCAATCAATCTCAAGTTATGCTTGCACCACCTTCAGCATTAGCCATATGCTTGCCATATACGCATTGGCTATTTGCTCGATCGAATCTTGGGCGATGCTGTGTGCAATTATGGCGTTAGCTCAATACCATACCATGGGGGACATTTCGATTCGGATTATGACTGGCTAGGTCTTAACATTTTGATATTAGGTTTGCTTAGAGCAAACGCAATGGTTGCACCAAAACACTAAATATGGGATAACCCATCGGCAGTGGTTCTCAAACCAAAACACTAAACCTATAACTTCTACCTTTTTATACCAAATATAGCGGGGGAAATGGGTTTGGTGCGGAGATAGCGGGACGTGATTTTTATTCACGTATCTGCCCATCGTGAATATAAATCGCGCCAAGCGTAAAACGTGAATATAAATCACGTCCATAGAGAAAACGTGAATAAAATTCACTTCTCATTTGCAAACGTGAATTACATTCACTTCTCATTTACAAACTCTATTATAAATCACGTATGCTTTACAAAAGTGAATAAAAATCACGTTCTTTATGCATACTTTTGGTTTGGTGCACTCGCTGTAGATTTTCACACCAAAACCCATCGCTATACCCATATATAGCATTTGGTGTTTTGGTGTATAGCTCAACCGCTGCTGTTGCTCTTAACCGTAAATTCGATTGCTCGTGCACAAATTCATCTAAACTCAAATGATAGTCGGACAAAGCATCGAAGACAATAGTTATAACAGTCCACGTTAGGTATGCCGGTCAATGGTAAGGTAACCCTAAGTGTCTAACCCTTTATATAGATAGCTTTCTACTACATGTAGATCCAATTTGTGCTGCCTCCATCGTCCCGTTTGAGGAGAGATAGAAAGCAAAACCTAACTCCAGAAACAACATCATTATGCTTATCATCAACCGAGCAACAACAGATACATCTCACCACCAGCAGAAAACTCATGGCAGATGATTCAATAGAGCATTATTATCAACAAAATATATATTGGCGTTATGATATTTCCTCTCAGAAATGTAACATTAGATTTCATCTATCTGTCAACTTTTCATAACTGTAGATTTTCGGCGATCTGGTTGATAGGATCATATGCCATGCTTTTCGTATCCCAACACAAGATTTTATGCAAGTAAAAAGTTTTAGATGTACGTAAAGATGAAAAGATTGTATTATGTATGATTGTCTATGTTCAAACATTCAAGATAGATCCATGTATGATTTTCAAATATTTATGGACTGTGCCGAGGACTAATTATGATGAAATTTGTAATTTTGTCTTTGCACTAATCTTTTTGGATTCTGGTATTCATTATGATGCTCTTTATGGTTCAATTGTTGATTGATGAGTGAGTAATGGAAGAGGAGAAATTGGAATTGTATCTGACTTGGGTTTTACCAAGTTGTTAATGTGCGATCTTCATTGTATTAGTTGTGTTAACTGAATCTCTACGGTCAGACTTTGTATTGATAAATGTTGTGCAATAAGAACATCGCAGATAAATGTTGTATTGAAATTGTGACTGGCTTGGAGTTTCACCAAGTTGTTAATGTGCATTCATTGTTATCTTTATTGCATCCGAATCTCTAAGGGTTGCTTAAAATCTCTATGATAGGCTGGAGTGATTTCTCACTCGTGAAAAAGTCCATCATAATGCTTTATAGTTTATACTAGTACTGGAAAATCTACCTCCGTAATAGATGCGTGTTTGTCACCCTTAACTTCTTATTGCAATTCGGTATATGTTCTAGAAGGACACTTAGTTGAGATTTCAAGAAGTAGATTTCAACCCTCATCGATACTAGTACTATTACTCTCTAAAGGGTGTGCATGCATTATTTTTGAAGTGCTCTCCGAAGCAATCGCTTATACTAATGAAAAGTAAGTTTCACAAGCTTTTTCATGATCAGATAACGAACAAAACTACAGGTACTCAGCTAATTGGAGTATTTATGACAGAAAAAAGTAACTAAAATATTTTTTAAAGCAAGCTAGAAAATGAAGCTATTGAATCTGACACATTTCGTTTATAGGTTCTGGCTGGCAGTTTTCTTGAACGGTTGTAGTTGTGGAGACAGATGCTGGTCGAAGGGCGTTGTGTTCACTTTCTGCTGACCCAACATCTCAATCTTATGTTCGCAATTGATAAGGCAACCTATGCAGTATTCGAAATAATACTTTAAGGCAACTTCTACGTTCATCAGTGTAATCTTGATGGATTATGAAATGCCCGTTATGAATGGGGGTGAGGTATTTTCAATGCTATATGCCCAATTAAGTGAATTTTCAAATTTAATTTGTGCTGGCAACAAAAAGAATTCAAGATATGGGAATTGAAAGTGTCATCCTTGGTGTAACAACAATCTCGCAAAGGAAAGTATTCAAGCAAATTTTATTACGTCGGGCTTGAACGAGCTTTGCACTTAGCCATTGGTTCCAACTTCATCCCCTATTCGATGGCCACAAAAAGAGTGATTATTACCAGCTGGACATCAATGACCAGCAGAATTACAGAAACATCTTCTCCAAGAGTATTGAGTACTAGTATCAGCACCATCACAACGTCCATAACAAGACGGAGTTTTAGTTTTTCCGGGCTGTCGGTAAGGTGCATAAATGAAAAAAGAAATGGAGCTAGCTAGTATCATCAAGTCTACCCAATGCAATTGATGATATGCGTCTTTGATGCCTCCATGAGCGATGATAAGTCAATTAATTTTGTGCGAAGAGGACTAAGTGTAGGTGCCAGAAATCTGAGGGACACGTGGCACCATCCTAGGGGCGGTAGCAAGTTAGTGAATACACCGAGAGGTATGGGATAATCCCTAAAAGTAACTGACCGCACCCCACTTAAGGATTAGACACGTGTAAAGTGCGACATGCTAAAAGCACGGGTAAGGTTGAGGGTACTACAGAGGCATTAAATGCCAAGTCAGAAAGAGGAATACAGCTGTTTAGCACCAGTCAAACTTAGGGTTCTACTTGGTTTGCTGTCAAACAGTCTGGAATACAGCTGTTTAGACTGAGGATATCCTCTGGAAGGTCCCATCGGGGACTGGCCTCAGAGGATACTCTCAGAGAAGATATGGTACGAGAAGAGCTAAAAGGAGTCATATTCTAGAAGGTGTGTTGCAAGGGACATTCTGAGAGATGGTATAACTAGAAGATCGGAGGCTAGAGGCTGTACGATATCTAAGGAAAGCTCAGACATACCTCTGGGAGGTATCTCAGAAGACTGACGTCCAGAAAGGAAGACTCCCAGAAGGGATTGTGTATCTGGAGGAATAGATAGAAATAACTTAGTTTCCATAGCCCTTGTAAAACTAGAATATGTACTACCTTACCTTCTTGCCTATAAATACCCAGCTCTTGAAGAGTTAAAGGGGCAAGTTAGAACTCACAAGGAAAACCCTAGGAGACCGGATACGACATCCTACAACTAGGTTTGTGACTTGTGAAGTGAGAACTTGAAGAAGACTTGAAGACAGTAGATCAAGACTTGAAGACAGTAGATCAAGACTTGACGAAAGCTTGAAGACTATTTAGTTAATTGTGAAGGTAGCTAAGCCTTGTAACCACACTCATGATTAATGAAATACCAAGGATGTAAGCCTCCACCGTGAGGAAGAACCTTGTTAAAAAACATGCTTGTGTCTTGATTCTTTTACCTTTCTTGCATTTACTTATGTTTGATTGTCTTTACTTTATCTTAGATGTGTTTATGCTTAAGTGTTCTTGAGTAGATCTTCATCTAGGACCATTGGGTGTGATCTCAGAGATTTCTAGACTCACATTTTGGCGCTAGAAACAGGGACTAGGTAAAGGATTTATCCTTCCTAGTTTGTTTTTCAAAGCTTTTCATTTGTCTCCTAACCCAACCTTTACTGTGAGGAAGAAAAGCTCCTGGATCTCATAGATCTCACAGGGAAAGCTTAGTATTCTTAGTAAAGGTGAGACCTTTTATGCTTTTAAGTGTTAAAAGTTGCTTCTTTACTAGTTGTTTGTGAAAAATCCTTGATTTTCTTTACAAAAACTTGATTTTTCGCAAAAACCTAGCTTTTATCTTCATAAAAGTTAGATCTTTGAACCCAGATTTTGTTTTCAAAGGGTAAACAAAATTCTTGTTGTTGATTTCTTCCAACAGCAGACATATTTGAAACTGAAGTCCATTTTAGATCTGGTTTTTTCTTCAAAAAACACCATTAATGGGGGGTAGAGGGTGTTTCTGAAAAGGTTCTCTGAAAAGTACCATTTGTACTATCTTTCTTGTTTTCGCAGACTGCTGATGTCACTAACATCACTTTCAAACAAAACCTGACGGCCCAACTACCCAGTTTTAACTTATCCAATCATTTTTCCTGTCTCTTTCTGTAATTGTTTTCAAAGTGTTTTGAAAAAGTGTACGGATTTCTTGGATCTCTGAAACTGTCAGATTACAACTAGCACTTGTGGAGTTACACTCTGACAAGAAGGTTATATCTTGCTTTTGCTTTTCAGGTGAAGACATGAAGGCTGCGAGTACCACGGACTCTGGAAGGGACCCTCCGAGGAGGACAACCAGAAGTGGATTGCAGGAGACGGATCGTGAAGTCCCAGAGGATAGTGTCGCCTCTGGAGAAAGTGCACCACCAGGTTTTCCGGCAAGGGTGCCTCAGAATACCAGTAATGGGGTTCTGGGGAAGACCACCAACACTGTAGGAAAGGGACCTGGGGCACAAACGAAAAAGGGTACTGCCAGTGGCATACCTGTGAAGACTAAACCCTTGACAGAGGTTTATCACGCCAAGCCCCCTCAGAAAAACCTTGCCTCTGAGCCAACGGTTATGAGGGAGGGAGTTGACTCTCAGAGAGAAGAAGAGGACTTGGATCTGCACACGACAGACTCAAACAGTTCTACTGAGGCTTCTCTAGAGGGAAACAATCGGATCATCGACGCTCTAAACGGACTTCCCAGAGGGAAGGTCCCAGAGAAAGGTCGAGAAGATACCTCTGGGAAAGGTGTACCTTCCAGAAAGGTTACAATAGTCTCAGAGAGACAACATGAAGGTACCTCTGGGAAGGGTGAATCATATATATCATACTACGTGATGGCTAACCATGGAAAAGGATGCCATGGAAGAAACACTAAATGGAATTCCATTCTGCATTAAAATAGCCAGAGGTGATACAACATTTGATAACGAATAGAAACAACCTGTTCATATTGTACCTTCACATAAGCAGGTTCAAACACGTTGCTTAGTGCATCCCTTTGAAAGGGAAAAAATCTGAGGTTGATTTTAATCAGCATAATAACATGCTGGCCAGCAAAGGACACTGCAACCGGTAAAAACTCTCGTAATGATCAATTTTCATGCAAGTCAGTTACAACATATCATGGAAATTTTACCCCCAAAGTAGACTATCTAGTCCATAGTCCATATCCTGTAATACTTGCACGTTTAAACATATAACATGATGTTCATAGTTATGCACCCGCATGCTGATTTCCTGTGCTTTATGAAAAAAGACGAATTTATCCAGGACATGTAAATATCGTGTATTAAATCTACGAAAATGTATTTCCATCTCTATGAAAATCTCTAAAAAGTCTAACAATAATTAAAGTAATTCCATCTATCAATTCAAAAATCTAGTAGAGATACAGGGAAAAAAATTGTGGATAGCCAGTATCACTTCAGATGATCTAAAAGATAAGGCATGCAGAAAGCATAAAAAAATGTAGAAATTCAAAAGCGACGCACGTAGCATATGACTGCTATTCTCAGCTCCAGGAACCAATGGATTAATGTGCACTTCATAGTTGTAACTTCCTTGGTTTCTGGGTTGTCCTCTGTGGTTTAATGGTTACATAAGGAGCAACTGTTGCTGCAGATGGAGTCTTTTCGGGCTGGATCTATCTCTTCCTTCCTCTTTTTGGCTTTAAATCCTTGCCTTTTTCCAAAGTAGGCTGTACAACCTCTTTCAAAGATTGACCCTGCAGCAACAGAACATTTATAAATCAATTTGAAACATACAATATCACATTTCCAAAGCGTATTACTAAGGGTATTTGTTAACACCTTTTAGCTCGGAGTTGTTTTCAACGCTATGGGTTCATTATCCTGTCTGAACACTTTCAGCACAGTGTAGTCGTTAGACTGCCTTTTTTTTTTTTTTTTTTTTTAGCAAACTCATGAAGAGATTTTATTAAAAGGCAAGAAAAAGAATGAGGGGGGCTAAGCCAAACCTCAAAAGAAGGGAAAAGGAGATGCAAATGGAAATTAAAACATGATACAATTATCTGAAACGATAAACTGGCAGAAATGATCTGTCACTACCCACAGCCGAGCGAATAAATGAAGGTGCATTATCCCACCATTGCGAACATGTAGAGGCTCCCCATTTGGCTAATAAATCTGCCACCGCGTTACCTTCTCTGTAGATGTGGGAATATCTAAATTGTATAGTCGATAAAAATTGCATACAATTAGCCCAATGAACAGCTAACTTCCAAGGTACCAAAGTGTAATCCGAGATAGCTTTTATGACATGCATTGAGTCACATTCAAACCAAATGTGAGTCATACCCTTAGTAGGAGCAATCCTGAATGCGTATATAGCTCCCCAAAATTCAGCCGAGACTGAAGTATCCACACCAATTGATTGAGCCAAACTCCCCACCACTAAGCTATTATGATTACGAAATACTACACCACATCCTGCTAGTCCGGGGTTTCCAAGAGAGCAACCATCTGCATTAATCTTAAGCCAGCCATAAAGAGGCGGGCACCAGTTAACCTCAAATATCTTGGGAGCTTTAGCCGCCCTGCCTTGTATGTGAAAGAAACGCAATATAGAAAGTTCTGCACTATCGTTGTAAACATGGCCTTTTCCTAGCCTTCCTGATTCACTAATGAGTAGTTTAAGCTTTGAAATTGCCTGTTGCATAGATAAAACTTCATGCTGGAAACGCAACCTGTTTCGCACTGACCAAATCAACCATATACAGTTAACAACTGCCACCCATAACAAATGTTTAATCTGCGAGCTACAGTTATAGTTACGAACTATATTAAATTGGTCGCGGATGTTAGTTGCATTTAGATACACCTTGAAGATTCCTCCTACCCAGTTCCATAGAGCAGATGCGAAAGAACATTCGAAGAACAAATGTTTTTGAGTTTCAAAACAGCAAGGAGTTGCACAAAGACTGCAGCAAGACGCAAAGCTAGTGCCTGAAAAAAGTACTATGTCATCAGTTGCAACCCTATTGTGAAGTAATTTCCAAACTATACCTGCTCTCCTAGGTGGAGTTTTAACTGCCCAAAGGTCTGCAAAGTCATTATCGATAGGTCTTCTAGGCCTGCAAAAGTCGAATGCGTCTTTCATGCTTATATTTCCGGTACTGCTGTGCGACCAA
Organism: Papaver nudicaule; assembly: GCA_023529015.1. NCBI lineage: Eukaryota > Viridiplantae > Streptophyta > Magnoliopsida > Ranunculales > Papaveraceae > Papaver > Papaver nudicaule. The sequence goes on along the minus strand of JAJJMA010111213.1, from coordinate 46,808 downwards.
ACCATCTTGTCAACAGTGTGAAGAGCAAAAGGAACCTCTTGAATACATTGTTGCATCATTCCACCTAGTTCAGGCATATAATCTGGTATAATCCATCTTCCATTGACAATAAAATCAGCCACTGTATTGTGAATATTGGTTATATCTAGCTCCAGATAATCCCCAATTGAAGAACCCAATGACCCGCACCAGTTATCTCGCCAAAAATCAATTTTTTCACCATTCCCCACCAACCAGAAAATATTATCCTTTATACGCTCCCATTGACGACGAATACCCGGCCAGATAGATGATTTTTTATAAGAAGTTCCAGATAAAAACCTAGCCTTTAAGAAGCTGCCCCAATGCGAATCTCCCGACATAATTTGCCAAGTTGTTTTCATAAGAGCGGCATGATTTAGACTGACTAACGGTTTGATATTTAACCCACCTTCTGCAACTGGCAAGCAGAGTTTGGACCAAGCAATAGTTGTGTGTTTGATGGTATTAATATCACCAGACCAAATGAAATTTCTCATCCAAGTTTCGAGAGTATGAATACAGGCTTTTGGCCATGTTGTATTCTTTGATAACCAATTTGAAAACAAATATTTTATCCCTCAAACGATCAAACCGACTCTCAGAGAGGTAATATCATTGTGTGTTTGAAAGAGAGGAAGATTCCCATACAAACCAAGATCTGATTTTCTATCATCATTTTGCAAAGCTATAAATTTCAATCACTATCAGAAATAGTGGATCTACAAATGACTCTGAGACACAGGTTAAGACGGCTTGGTTTGTGCAACTTTGATGTGAACGTAAGATAGAGGGGGATTTTCCCAAGTTTATATAATGAGTGGGTGGTCATGTTGCATAAACCCTAAAGGCTAACCTTATCCAACCCATGAGGCCCAAGCCAAGTATTAGCTACAACTATAAATTGGCATTGTTCATTTATATTTTTACCATATCAAACGCGGTTCAACTGGCAGAAACCGGGGTAAAATAATCATCAAGTTTTAATCGCACTGACCAGCTAAACCCATACTTGTTAAAGTACTTAGATCAAACTCTTTCTAGTGCAAGTTACGGCAAATACCAGCGCAAGACAAACAAGCTGGAGTATCAATAGCCTGTCATCAAACATGTATCTTGTGGACTTTGTCGGCAAGCTTACCATGGAGTGCCAAAATATCTTTGAGAGTTATCGCTCCTCTCAGATAATACTTGACTGATATTAGGTGACCCAATTTCATAAAGCTCCCACCTACAATCTTTATGGTGTTGCTATTCTTCTTCATTTCATCCATTCCACAAGTATTTTTTTAGTAATACTAACACTAAAATGTCTACTACAAATGTGCTACAGATAAGTTTTTGGGGAAAACAAGAAGCAATCACACGAGACTTTCGACTCTTACCACAACTTGTCATGTGATTTCATTAAAGGTTATTTTGAGTTTCCTCCACTCTAAAGATTGGTATTTTGCGTTACCTCCCCAAAAAGATTCAAATTAGTGATACCTCCCCTCTGTTAGTTTTCAGCCTATGTGACTGTTATCTGAGTCAGCAAAAGATTACACGTTGACAATTTTGACATGTGTATCATTAAATACCTAAAACACCCTATCTTCTTCCCCTTCCTCTTCAAAATCCTGCCGATAACACAAACGCAAAACCACCCTTCCAGATCTCTCTTTCCAGAACCAAAACTGTAGTCGCCATTGGAATAAGCCTTTAACAGGCATTACAGAGTACCAGTAGATTTGAAAAAAGGACCCAAATTCATAAACCTAATATATATCAAGAGAGCTCATATATCAATTTACACGATTCAGAGATTGATAAACCTAAAATTGAGATAATCCATATTTTTCCATCACCGGAATTTGAAGTTTACTGAGCAATTTAAAGATTTGAAAAAAGGACCCAAATTCTTAAGAAATTGTTGTTTAGTTCTGAATATTTGAGTGAATTGAATTGATTGAAAATTAGGTACTTTATATTGAAGAGAAAGGTGGTTCTTTTTTCTTTGTTAGCAAAGGGCTTGTGAATCGAAGAGTTTCCGGGTACCTCAAGAATCTGGGTACTGATTTTTAGTTGTTTTAATGTTGAATATGGAACACTCGATTGTTAGCAAGGGCTTGTACAGATTTTTGTTTCAATGTCGAACATTAACGATTTAGGAGTGGTTGGCTCTGATAATAAATCAGCTGATTAACAAATCATTATGAATGTTCATATAATCTGAAGAAATTGAGGTATAATATGGGATTTAATTTAATCTTTATAGATAGACTTTGAAGAAATTAATGGTGGTGATGACGATGAGCGAGTTGTTAGGTTTAATTGGGATTTGATTTCAATCAGGAGTTGCAGGTTTAGTTTAGTGGCGATTATAGAAAGAGGAACAAAGTTTCATCATCTTTTCAGTCGAAGAGAGCGATCTAAAACGTACGTATTTTATTCTTGTTTAGTTAATAAGGAAAGTTTACTTTACAAAGGGAGGGAGAATACATAAGAGATTGAGTAGATTTTGTTTGTGTCAAAATGGAGTTTTGTTTACTCTAGTTTATCTTACAATCTCGATGTCCAGACCATCATCCTTACCTGCAACTGTTAATGGCGAAAATGAAGAACAAGTGAACAGCACGTGTACATTAATACACCGTTCATTGACTATCTATTGATTAAGACCGTAAGATTGAATCTTAGATTTTATATCATCCGTAGATCTCATTTTGTGCCGAAGGGTATTTTAGTTATTTTTAAAAAGATTGCCACGCATGCATTGTCTATGTGTAATCTAACAGCCACATAGGCAGAAAACTGACGGAGGGGAGGTATCACTGTAATTTGAATCTTTTTGGGGAGGTAACGCAAAATACCAATCTTTAGAGGGGAGGAAACTCAAAATAGCCCTTTCATTAATTATGGCACGACAATGTTTTGAAGTCAAGAGGGAGAAGGGGTAGAGTGTCATTTGTTTTTCTATAATTTTGATTGTTCTTATATTGACATACACTTCATAGAGTCAGTGATAAATTATTGCTTATTCTAATTCCTTTACGATTCTTCTTTTTCTAATTTCATCATGGCCTTTTCTTCTTTGTCTTCTGTTTTTTGGTTTTGTCATGTGAAGTAAACTTCATCGTACAAATGCTGCAGATACAATCTCTTTTTGGTGATTCTCTAACAACGAATCCAACAATTACATCAAAGGGTGAAGTATATTAGCTGGGTTTCTTCAAACCAGAAAATACAAATAAGTCCCAGTTCAAACTGTCATCTGGTTTGCTAACAAAGATGCGGAGATAATCCTAACTTTGAGAATGGCACGTATATAAGTCGCATGAATTCCCATCCATCACTACAATTTTGCCTAGAAACCCGTATTCTATAGGCATGGAAGGTTTCGAATCAAGGAAAACATTTAGCATTGCGACTTGAGAGATCCTAAAAACGAGGTTATGATGAAACACACCCGAATAGGTTGTTATGCGTTCAAGAAGATACAGTGGCACAGATAGATCACATTCTCAAGGAATTATTTTACCATAAAAAATATGCACACCTGAAGGAGTTATAAATAACATGGCCTGAATGCATATTCACTGGAAACATGGATAGAAGGTTAAATGGACAAATTCAACAATTTTATTGAATTCTACTATTACATAAACTGATTCCCATTGCATAAACATCCACGATCATGTACATCTGTTGGATTTTACCAGCAGCAAATTCCAGTTAGATAAACTGATTTCTATTGCTTCTCTAGTTATTGTTTTTTTACCCAGAGAGGCCAACTTTATAAATGAACGCTAAGTTGAAGAGAATGCGTACCCCATCTATTCAGCAATAAGTTGTAGATTCTACCTATCTCCATCGATTTTCTTTGGACGAAAATCGAAGAAATAGTTTTGAGAGGAAAACTAATAGTGAGGAAAAATTAATTTTGTTTGTCATGTTCATATAAAACCAACATCTCATTCATAACTCATCGTATTTCTACTATCATTTTGCATTGAAAAGAATTTCCATTACTACAGAACTGTAGATCTACACAGAGAGAGTGATAGGTGGTGTCGACAAGGTTTTGTGTATATCTTGAGATTGAGAGAGATTCCCAAGTTTATACAGAGATCATCTTGCAAAACCTTAAGTCACACCTAATGTAATCAAGCTCTATGAGGCCAAAGCCCAATGTTTACTATTACTATAATCTTGGCCCAGTAGTTCATGTATATCTTCCCTACGAAATGCACTCAAATTGAAAAACAAAACAACAAATCACCACCGTAGTTCAGCATCCCAGGCCTTAAGTTCCTCCCCTTTTGGACATTGGACATGTTTGTTGCAATATTCAATAACTTTAGCCAAAACCTCGCTTGTGACATTGGCCAAAGGGTGAAAACATTGGATTAGGTCAGTGGGTTTTGGGCTTAGTTGCCTGATGGTGCGGGCTTGTGTTTGGATTTCTCTATACGGGTGGCCAGTTTGATGCACTACTTTGATTGATAAAGAATTTGGTACTAACGAATTGAAGATCAGCAAAATTGAAGCCTATTACCCAATATAATTTAGACCTAGAGATTTTGCTCTCAAAGGTCATTTTTCACAGTGATTTGCAAATGTCTGATGTCAACGTCACCATCCGCTATAGGACATAGACACACACAATACACCTCCCATGCACTTTTGTGAAAATCAAAATGAAAGTAAAGATAACCAGAAATATGCAACATCCAGGTGCAAGAATGTCAGAAGCGGCAAAAAGACACAATGGCAAATTCAACTTCTAACTATTATTAAACATACCTGTTCCGAATTTCAAAAGAATCACATTAGTTAGTTATCAAAAGATACATACCAGACCTGATTAGCTCCACTATTGCGTGATTGGCTATTAACTAAAACGTGATTATCTTTTAACTCTGCAGAAGCTTGTCAGCTTGATAGCGCGAACACTAAAATCACTGACCGAACAAAACAGGAGCGGCGGAAGAAATAAGCTCTGAAATGTAGGCATAGGATAAACACCACTTCCCAGGGGGGCCGTGATGACAAACACTTTAGTTCACTGAGGTAATTCAGAACTTGTGTTACAGTATCTTTTTCACAAGTAGTTTTAAGAAATATGCAAGAAATGGTTGCTTTCATATGTAAATGACCAACTATAAACATATTTTGTCATCTGGGTTCTTGTATAGTGCTCTTAGACATGAACAAGGGCTCTACTGTCCCGGTTGCCCTTGGGAGGAACAATGATGAGACTGCATCAGAACTCTCGTGGCATCTGGAACGAGTACATAAGATGTCTCGTGGCTTGCTATACCACCTTAGTTCTGAAAGGAGCCACCAAAGTATATCCCATCAGCATAAATTGAATCTCGTGTTTGTTTTTTCGTTGTTGGTGCAATTGAAACCAACATATATATCGAAGACATAAAGAGTTTACAAGAAATCTGAAGTCTGCTCTGTATAAGCAATATCTATTTAGTCTATTATATTGATCATATAGTTTGCCGATCTTTATATATAATAGCAGATCCTAAATGTCCACATGTCGACTCTACATTCACTCTTGATTTTGGTGAAGCCATGTCAGCAAACCATATCCCTGTCATCACTTTCTAATTGGCTACTCCAATAAGAAACAATCCAGTAAGCAATCCCAAGAGTCACTTAAAATAGAATACAATTGGCTCTCATTTGTAATAGGCATCTCTTTCCCAAGATTCTTCAAAATAAAACTACTACAAACGTATGAAGTGACAACTCGAAGAGTCATTACTGTTCGGAAAGGCATCTTTAGGAGCCACTACGGTTTTAAAAGAAGTTAAACAACCTATGTCAAACTAATCTATCGAACAGACACATAGGAAAGAGAAAACGTCCCATTCTCTGGCTATTTATCCAATCGTCCATACATAACAAGCAATTTTTGCTTTTCAGAAGATGTTAATGAGAATAGCAATTCATGAATAATCTTTACTAACCAATTCAGCGGTTTAGAGTAAATATATCGTCTGAGTTATAAAAACTTCAAGCGAATTACGCCATTATTTCTCTATTACTTTATTCAGCGTGGAGTCTAGGTACATACAGATCCATCAGTTTCTTTGTTCACTTGTTTTGATAGTGATTCATGATTTGAATGTATTTGATCGTTTGAACTTTATTCAGCAAGATTATGTCTATTCATAATTTATGATATTATCGGATATCAACTAATACTACAGTCCACTTCCGTGAAATTCTGACAACCATAGGTGATGGTATGGGAGGTAAATGATTGTGGGTATCAAGGTTGAAGGAGGCAACTGATGAACCACAGCTTTACAAAATTTTTTTTGAAATGAGACTTAATCTGCGTTGGTATTCCTTTTTAGACTCTGATTTAATTTGTTAATAAAACTTAGATTCTCCTCTACGATTCATTATTACTACTTTTTGCAATTTTCTTATTGGTAATATTTGTTTTGAAGCTTACTTGATCACCTATAGTGACGGGCAATTAACTACGTACACAAATTGGAAAGGCACTTGACTTAGTGTACAATGCAATACAATGGAAGAAATAAACTCTAAAGATAGATTAAGTTCTATTTTTATAAGTTGTTCATCAAAATAGTGATCCTCGATTGACAAACCAATCAATTCGCAAGGAAAACAATGCAACCAACCACAAAGAATAAAACCTAATTAAGAAAATAATTAAAGATCTCTATAATACGTATACCAATGAAGGAACATACAGATCCTACAGTAATGTAAAGTCATGAGCGCAGCAGGACTCATTCAACTTTGAGTTGGAATATTGTATACTATATTAACAAGTTTGCAAACGAATCCAGGCGGGATGATGAACCACTATCATCATTGATAAAAAAGAAGAAGAAAAATACATCTACTCAGCGATGTAAACATGTTACCCATATATGGATTTTTTTTTCTTACACTATTTTGAATCCAATTTTATGCACCATTTTTCAATATATAAACTTTATTACAATGCGTCCCAAGATTCTCATACCTCATTACATTGCCCAAACATACACATAATAAAACAAAACAAAAAAAATAATTCATTAAAAAAAAGAAAAATTAAAATATCGTCACCATCAAATTTTAAATGTTTAACGGGTGATGACACCAGTAATCTGAGTTCAAAACCCGTTAACATAAAATTCTTTACTTAACGATCGAAGTAAAAGAAAAACCACAACCAACTAAACAAACTAAACCAGATAGCAGACAAGACTTCTCACTTGACCCAAAAGCTGACCATTTAAGCTGCTTCTTCGAAAACCTCCTCTTCGTTTGGGCCTTCTTGACCTTCTTTGTTAGGTAAATTTCTTTTCCGGATGTATCTGGTTGAAACATAAGCATAGAGTGCAAGATTGAGTAAGCAAAATATGCTTAATGTGTTATAAAAATAATCCAGATGACTACGGTTTATAGTGTCTGCAAACCATCCCGTTGTTCCTCCATATTTTTCACTAAGCTTCTGTGTTATTGGAACCGCTATGACACCAAAGAAGGCACCAATTCCAATCACAGTATCAGCCAATCCTGATGCATACTCCTCCATAGATTCTGGAAGTTCATACTTGAAGAACATCCTTAGGCCAGTTGCAGCCAAGTGTTTCATTGCTCCATATGAAAGAAACTGAGGAACCAAATACCAAAAAGTTAGAGGAACTATATCGGTGTGGTTATCTAGTAAACCTTTCTCACGGACAACCCGTAACCTTTCATTCTCGGACCAACGAGCTGTACCACAGCAGATCAATGAGCATAACAAACCCAACCCAATCCTTATCAGGATACCATGTATTCTTCGATCCACTCTTAATCTTCTATAGAAATATAAACGGACAGCACTGTTAACATACATCCCAAACACATTCCCTGTGATCAATAAGATAGGGAGAGGCACTTTATGAATGGGACCTAGACTTCTGTCCACATTTTTAGCTTGCTCAATGAAGAAACTTTTTCCTGTAGACTTCACTACACCATACATGATGAAAGTAGAATATACTGGAAACAGACGCAGTAGAAGAGTCTTGCCGGTTGTAACAGGTCCCTTTAGTATCACGTTTGAATCATTATCATTACCTGACAGGTTTTGAATTGGATGTGGATCATCAGTTTTGGATACAACTGTGCTCCTCGTATTGTAGACGTAAGAAGCGAAGAGATATCTGCCCATTAGGAATAAACCTAACGTGAAGTATAGAACCTGAATGGAAATTTGAAAACGGATAGGCCAGCTTCTTAAAAACCAATACATCAGAGAGCCAAAAATAACTCCAAAAACCCTGAAATTATTTGATAGTATAAGAACTGCTATACGAGTTTTGTCTTCCCTCGTCATATCATCTATGCTGATTCTTCTATTCTCATCATCCCTGATTGCTTCTCGTTCGTATTTGTTTTTTGCGTTGTTTAACTTTGTTTGAATGGCGAGGGCAATGATGCCCTCCTCCCCCTGCTCGTTCAGTTTGGCCTCCACTTGATGTTCCAGGAAATCTTTTACACAAGAAGAGATAAACCCAGCCTTTCCTAATCCAGCTAGAACTATACCAACGTAAAATAATGGATTCTCCATCTTATGACACCAATCCTCGTGAGAAAATATCGCATGGCAGAGTTTTGTTCTTGAGGAAGCTGAGATGCACATAAGCCACAATCCCTGTAAAAGATGAGAAGTAGTATATCGATAAAAGATTCTGTAGACGTGCGGATGATTCTCCGTCTCTTACACATGCGATTGACTTGAAATTTCAGTATAGATTTTTTATTTATTTGGGAATTCTAAATTTGACTTAATTTGTATCACAAGGAAATATAAATTAGTTCAATTAAATAAAGCGAATTTGATTGATACATAGTTTTCATTACGTACCGTGCTGTAAGAAAGCGAGGAGATAATGATGAGAGAGTAACAGCCAGTATGTAGTTTGAAGTACGTAGCAGGGATTGAAAGTAAGCCGCTTATGACCTGGAGCCAATTCACAGTCAGTGCTGCCGTCGTAAGCTTATCCATTCTCACATCTGTTAGGTATGTCATCAGTGTATTCGCTACTGCATTTTCAACAATTGATTCACCCACCAAAACACCTGGATATGCATCAAACAATTGATCAGTAACTTATTAATTCATTCTCTAAGTTTTTACGGCAGGATCTATAATTATTAGCTAACGATAATCTGTTACATGCCTAAGATTAGGAAGCAGCTCAACTTCGGAATAAATGAATAAATTTTGCGACATCTTGTCCAGAAAGGTTCAGATTCTTCTTTTTTTTGCTCGGTCAAAAGTTCTTCGTTTGTTGCCTCCATTCTTTTGTTTCTCGATCTCCTCCTAAGATATTGCCTGAAAATTCCCATGCCGGCTGTCTGGCTATATTCCTTCACTTCAATCTCCACATCTTCCTTCACTTCAATCTCCACATCTTCTTTCACTTCAATGAGTTCAATCTCCATATCTTCCTTCACTTCATTCTCCATTAGTGGGAGACTTGGAGTTATTGTATGCTGTTCGATGACCAATTTTTTCGACATAATACAAAATGCTAACGATTAGTATGTTCTGTGATTAATTAACAGAAATACTGAAGCATATTTATAGGAGAAACAAACGCGTATGTTTGAAAGGAGTAAGGAAATTTCTGGAACTGAGTCCACACTTCATATTCTCTCTCTTTTTATTTATAAAACACATGAAACATACAACGTGAACCATGTACGTACCATTGTCTTAACACAAAGTCAATCAGATCCATGCATCATAGTAATCGAATATCATTAGACAAATCATGTTTTTTAATTATGAATTTAATTGAATATATTAGGTAATTATATTATAATATCATTAAAGTTGGGATTTTATGCCCCTTATTTTCTTCGGGGACAAAAAAAAAAGTAAGCGAAAGTGAGATTTATATTACACTCCAATTGTTACCAACTACCATCCATTGCATAGAGTTTTAAAAGAAAAATAAATAAAAGATAAAACCAGAGTAGACTTTTACTCATTCAACTTTTACTATTTTTCCATTATCAAGATTGAGTTTGTAAATAAATATAGGGAAAGGGAAAGCCTACTTAACTCTGTGGTATTTGCAAATAAATATTCTTAAGACTTGACTTAGTGTATCAAAAGAAAAATTCAAAGTTGAACAACAAAGTATTGATGAGTGATCATCTGAATTTTTTGCGTGTTCATACGGGTCGAGGAATCTCCATACAATATTCGAGAAAATATTTATGAGCCAACTATGTGGGGAAGAATGTGCAACCTAGGTTAAGACGGGTGCACAAAACGAAAATACTATATGGTCACCTAGTATTTGGTCCCACACCTAAACAACCTTGATGTGGTGCTGATATTTACCTAAAATGTGCCTTTCTCTTTGGCTAAATAAAGTTTAAGGTAGTGACCACCAATGGGTGAGCAAACGTTGTCCTCAAACCATGGGTCCTTTTAGATTATCTCCCTTACCATGAAGCATGCATATGTATCCATCTTGAAACTACTCTAACCCTGAGAGACTTGGAGAAGGCCTAGCTGCCTTGCATGGGAGCAGAAATTTCAAGATCAGGTCTTGCTAGTCATTAGTTGTAATACTTGAGAAGTCTCTCAAGCTTTGCAGTGCACAATTTAAATGATTAAATCCCTTTAATTACCCCTGCAAAAACTCAAAATTGAAGATCTAGAACAAGGTCCTCTATCCAATTATATTCAAGATATTTTATGTCAATTTCATTTATAAACCATGGGTCAGCATTGTTCATGACTCATGAGGTCATAATATGTCACCAGCTGGATTATCACAGTTCAACCTTAAAAGTCTTGTCAGGCACTAGACGGGGCCTAGTTGTTAAAACAAGAATATTGTGATGAAGAAAAGAGTAATTAATATAGAAAAACTGATTAGTATAACTGTATGCAGATTTAGAACAATCGCCCACTATTTTAATTGCAATTATAGGCATTGTGAACATTGACAATTGACTATTTAATTTGAGTCCGACACAGAAGAATTCAATGTAATTACTGGCTTAGATGATCATTTGTACTGATCCCACTTTTTTTCTTCATTTTCTATAGTTTTCATTACTTTTGATTCCATGTATGTGATCCAATAAATGAAATCATCTATGTTAAAAGTTCTGTCACTACTGTTTTTTTGATCCAAGTTGTTCTCCGGTGATACCCCCCACCCTCCAGGCCCCCACCCCCTTAGTTCATCCTCACCTGCACCATAATTCAATTTCAGAAACAAAACACAGTAGTATAGGTCCATGGGCTCTAGCAATTGTAATAACCGGGTCTGCTCATTGGGCTACAATAAAATATTAGGAATAGTTCAAGGGCTTTATAGTAACTGAAAAAAAAATCTGTATATAAATCTGTAATACCCTAAAGTTTCCTTAGAGAGAGTGGAGAGCAGACTACTGGTGTTGGTGAGGCGGCGTGTGAAGATAGTAATTGGAGAATTTTTCCCTTCCTAGAATCAGATCAGATGGTGAGTTGTGATATGAGTTTTGGTATCATGTGGGAAGTTCTACATGTACTCTGGTGTAAATCAGATATCTTTGAAATCGTCACACAATGATTTCTTCTCTTAAAACTAATATGTCATAGTTTTCTGACCTGGCTCGATGATAAAGTGATTTACAATTTGACCTGATATAATTTAAGGGTAAAAGGAGTAATATTTCTCATATCAACCTCTAACTATATCTCACTTCATTCTATCTTACCATTGTAGATGCTTGATAGACATTCAATTTGATATTTCTTTGCTTTTTTTTTGTTATCAGTTGTATAACAAGCCTTCTACTGAATTTGGTATCTCTTTTCTTTGTTGTTATTTGTCGCAATATATTTTCTATTGTTGTATTATTGTTGTGGCGTGGGAAGCCTGATAAGTTTCTCATTTCCAAGCTCTTTATAGACATTCCACCCAAATAGGATTCACACATGATCTGGAGTTGTTACAGGGAGTTATGCGCAATGCTAATGCTAAAAAGATCGTTTGTCATTAGCATATGATTATGTGTCTACTTTCCTTAAATTGGGTAACAAAACTCGGTCATTTCGAAAGCAGTAAGCGGTCTATTTGTTCCTTGCCAGTTGGCTCGACAATTTTTTTAAGAGTCCGGTTGTGACGAGGATTGTCAAAGTTTTTAGACGGGTTCAATGATGTTGTTACAGCCGTTAGATCAGTCAATGGCATTCAGATTGACAATTACCAGTGAACCCTAAACCAAACTGACTGCTCTCTAACCCCTTTATAAGGTGGCATGGTTTTCTTCTATTCTTTCAAACTGCGCCTCCCTCTATCGCCTAAGCCTAAGTAATGAAAGCAAATCCAAACCCAACAAAATCACAGTCATAGCAAAAGCTATTCACAATATGAGTTTTCCTCTCAAAATATATTAATGTCCCTTTTGTCAGAGAGTTTCTTAGACTCCATTTCTCGTTCCTTCAAATCCTGCTATCATTTATGGAGATGGGAAATGTAATTACCAACTCACAAGAAGCAGATCTTAATCCGCTAAGTCAGTCATTTGTAATTGTAATTTGATTTTTCTTTTCGATTTATAAGATGAGCATTGATGTTCTCTTTGGTATTCAAAGGAGAAGATGACATCTGCACTTTTGATATATCACTCTGTAATTGCAAGGTCATATGGAAAAAAAAGTGCAGATGTATATAATAGACTCACTTGATACGAAAGGTCATGACCAATCATGTATGGTATTTCTTATTTATCGCACAGTTTTGTTATCCCACTCACGAAATGCTATGTAAAATTCATCCTCTAAAAACAAACAATCTCACAGCTGTTAAATGATCCTAGGGAATATTTACCAGAAAAGAAAAGAAAAAAAAAATAATCAGAAAAAGGCATTACATAACTTGAATATGTCACTTCCCATCTGTATTAGAAAATAATAGCAATAACACTTTCAGTTTTGTTTGAAGCACCGTAGTGCAGATGAAACCAGGAGAGAACTGGAGTTGGAGTTAAGTTTCCTCTTTTCTAGCCTTGGTTCCATCTCCTTGTGCGATGATGAATCCGACCAACTCATATGGCTCAGGATCATAGATAGGTTGTTGCGTTGTTGATTCTTAGGGTTTCTTTCTTTTCGCAACAGCTATTGATTACAGCGATCATTGCAGCTTTGACTGATTCTCGAGTCCGTGGAGTGACTCAAGATTTCATCCCACCCAGTATGTAATATCAATTCCAAACCTCTTTGATGGCAATACCTGGGCATGGAAACTGTCAAATTAGGATATTAACATTTAATTCAAACCGAGACCTACAAAATTGTGGGTTGGTTTTGGTGGGTCAATGGAATTTGAAATTAAACTTCGACCCCTCTGGGATCATTTAAGTGTGTAATTTACCAACTCTGTGAGGCATTTTTAACTACATTGTACCACCAGATGCTTATGATTAGGGAAAATAACAACCAATGCTCTGTCCGTTTTATCCAAACTGTCAATATCCCTTTGGACCCATATCTAGCGCCAACGGGTCATCCCTATCAGTGTGCATTCCTACGCTATATATAGCCGTTGGATCATACAATTGATATCGAGGGTTATCAGTAAACCCTAAACCTAACTAGTAGGGATCCCTATGCCTTTATAAAGAATATTTTCCTCCACAATATGTTCATCTAAACAGCGCCTCCATCCGTCGTCTATGGCGTAAAGAAGGAAAGATATAGAGAGCAAATCTTAACCCTATGTATCATCTTCAACGACTGCTGCAACAAACTCAAAATCATGGTGGAAGAAAGTGGTGGTTCAATTGATATCAACACCAACAACATAAGCTATTCACGTTATGACTTTTCCTCTCAAAATATAGATTTTCTTAGTGATGCATGTGGTACAGAACGTCTTCTGTCCCAACCTCTCTACCCCTTTAGTTTTTAGCCTTTGTTCAGCTCATATGCACAAGAACTAAATCTGCAAGGTTAATAATTTTTAATTTTGCTTGTTGATTGTACTCTTATTCTTCAATACTTGAAATAACTGAATTATGTATTTGTGAATTGAAGAAGTTCTTTTAGTAACCCATTTATGATGTAATCAAATAATCTACTCTGGATGTAAAACTGAAGCACTTATGTCATGTTAACGGTGCCCCCTCGATGTTTTACTTTTACCTTCAGAAAATGAACTTGATGCTAAGATCGAGTAGTGAAGTTCTCTTGTATGTTTAAAGAAGGGAAAATGACGATTTAGTTAGGCTTACTGTAATTGCAAGGCCATGATGGACAGAATTGGATGCAGTTTTTATCTCTAGTCTAGATGTATACCAATTGCCAACATAAAAAATACTCCATGAATGTAACATAGATGCACATCACATGTACGAGTAAATTATAGTATACCTAGAGCCACATCTTTTATGCATCCAAAACATAATGTTGTTGTTGCGTGGGTTGTGTGGATACAAGAACTCAAAATCAATGTGTAACCTTACTTTAGTAAACACACAGTACTAATCCTCAATCGGTTTGGTTTTGGGGGTTTACCAAGTTGTTAACGTGTGTTCCATAACATAAGTCCTTGTATTCTTTGTATAAAAACAAAATCTCAAATCTGGGTGTAAAAATTATGTGAATTTCTGCCATGAAATAGGTTGCCCTCTTCTTGTTTCAATGACTTACTTTATCCTACAGAATGTGAAGTCTCTCATGTATCGTTTGTATTGAAAATCTTCAAGAGGCAGGAGCCATACATGAAATGCAATGTACCAACGATGCACATGCACAACAGATACCTATGGAATTATTTCAAAAATATACCACTAAGGTGAGAAAAATATAGTCAGGCACTGATTCGACCAACACAGCTACTAGTTTTCAAAGAACAGCTTATGCTTATCCACCGAATATGCGACGACTGTGTGTTTGTGCCGAGGACTAAATCAAAAGATGGATCCAGCATGATAACCATTACTTTTTCCAGAACGATTGTCTTTGCTTATCCATTTAAAACCTCTCTGATTGCTATAATAGCCCATGACAACAGTCAACTATATTAGAATACCAAAATTGGATCTAAAAAGTGACTTAAACTAACAATCAGTATCAAGTTATGCTTGTACCACCATAAATAAGCATTAGCCCTATGATTGCCATATTCGCATTGGCCATTAGTTTAATCGAATCATAGGCGAGGCTGTGTGAAATCATGGCATTAGCTCAATACCATACCATGGGGGACAATTCGATTCGGATTACATCCTTGATTAAAAAAAAATGATATTGTTGAATTATGAAGGGCATCTCTGGACTAACTAGTTATAACGGTCCACGTTACTTATGCCGGTCAAAACAGTTTGGTGAATTATGATGTTTTAGCCGTTAGATCGAAAAATAAAGTTCATATCCACAATGGTAAGGTAACCCTAAAAGCAATGCACAAATCACTTACCCTTTATATAGATAGCCTTCTACTACTTGTAGATCCAATTTGTGCTGCCTCCATCATCTCGCTTGAGTAGAGAAAAACCTAACCTTACAAACAACATTATTGTGCTTATCATCAATTGAGCAACAACAAATACAGATCACCACCAGCAGAAAAATCATGGCAGATGATTAAATAGAGCATCATCATCATCATAAACAAAATATATATCAACGGGTTATGATTTTTCCTCTCGGGAATGTAAAATTAGATTTCATCTATCTCTCAAGTTTTCACAACTGGAGATTCTTTGTTCTCAGGTTGATAGTATCGAAAGAGATGCAAATAAACATATTTAAATGTAAGTGAAGATTTTTCCTCTCAGAGTTAAAAGAGATGAAATATGTAGGAGATCTGTTATGAAAAGATTTCATTATGTATGATTATCTATCTTCAAATATTCTATATAAATCCTTGTATGGTTTTCAAATTTTTATTGTTTGTGTCAATTTACTTTTTGTGCCGAGGACTAATTCTGATGAAATTTGTAATATTGTCATTGCACTACTGTTTTTTTTTTTTGTTTTTTGTTTTTTTTTTGTTTTTTCTTGAAATGTTAGTTTCTTGTTTGGTACTATTTCGGATTCTGGTGTACTTTTTGATGCTATTTTTTGTTCAACCGATGATTGATAAATAAAGACTTAAATAACTTCTGCCAATTACGACTTTCTTTGTTTTGATGTTGTTTCAATTCTTGACAAACACCCATTTAAAATACAAGGAAAAGATATGGACAGTTTTCAATCCAGCCAAAAACCATAACATGAATGATGGTGCATTCTCTTTTAACATAAAAATGAAATATGTACTGCTCTATTTCACTCTTCCATTGTATTGAAAAATAATTCAAATATCCGAATGCGTTGAATGATGGTGTGCGTTCTTTATCTGGATTGGGCTATTGTTGGAAGGGCGGAATGCGTTGGCAATGATAGTGAGCTGGAAAATAATTCAAATATCCGACGTGCGTTTAGGATTAAAGTTAATTTTGGGGTATGATTTATCAAAAGATGTTCCAAAGCCATGGATGAATTGAAGAAGTTGCGGACACTTCTAGATATTTCAACTTTGCTTAGAGACATTGAACACGTTAGTGTTTTCTTTGGAAAATCAAAAAAAGAAAAAATGTTTTTAAGTCACACTTGAAGAAATTGGACAAAATCTGAAAAAAAAAAAAAAAAAAAAGAAAAGAAAAAAGGCCTCTATGTTGTGTGAGGCTAGGCGAGGCGCCAAGCGAAGCGCCTCACGCATCGCGACTTGGCGAGACTTAGCTTAACGGAGAATGAAAACTGGTAAACCTAAAAAAGAGAAAAGCTCACCGGACCCATTACTAATTCATCATGGCGCCTCACTAGAAACTACTGCGACAGTATGATCCGAGAAAGGCTAAGGCAATGTGGCTTGCTCAATTCCATGGAAATGATCCTCCCACCGAGAAGAAATGAGAAAGAAATCTATTTTCTTGACCAATTAGTGAAGTGACTGCCAATGAGGGGTAATAATAATTTATTGCACCCTGGCCGTATCCAAAAATTAGTTTCTCGTGCACTAAGGGAAAGTTTCATGATCAATATCCAGCAGAAATTGTAAAACAGTATAATAGCTCTGTCTCAATATCTTGAAAGAGCAGTTGTTACAGCTGGCTAGTGGTGCAATCTAGCTCACGACATGAAGCTGTCACTTCAACATTGTCATCGAAATGAGGAAAACCTTTAAACTGTAGGCAGGACTTTATCCAATACTCAAATAGATATGAGAGTTTGGACCTCTTTTAGCTATCGAGCTGACTGCCTAGTCTTCAGTACCCCTTTCGAAATCCCATCTAGCCAGCTTTCCCACAGATACATGTGCACTTCTTACTATGACAACAAATTTATATGCACTTTAAATTGTAATAGCTCGGCCTGCTTACGGGACTGCAATCAAATATCCATATCCATTAAGATTATTTCAAGGGCATTTTAGTAACTGAAACAGTTCTGGGTATATAAATGTACAATACCCTAAAACTTCAAGAGATAGAATAAGCGAGAGTACTGCTGTTGTGAGGCGGTGACAGTGAACGAAGAATTTCAAAGTTTCCATGTTCAGATGGTGGGTTGTGATTGGAATTCCAGTATCATATGGGAAGCTTTACAAATAACATGGATGGCAATCGTAGATCTTTGAAATCGTCACACACAATAATTTCTTCTCTCAAAACTAAGTTATCGCCTGAGATTTGCGCTTGATTTTTGGTCTTGAATTCTGCTTGTGTATTTTGTATCACACTGTCTGGCGTTCCTGATCCTGTATTTTTTGGAAGCAAGGTATTGAAATTGAAGATGCTTGATAGAATGATTCAATTCTTGTGTTTCTGAGTTGCATTGATTCTTCCATCCACATGTTGCGGCAGATAAAATGAAGAAACTTAAAACAAATGGTTCAAGATTAAACAGGAATTGAAAGACAATGAGATTTCAAGTTCAACAAGATGGAAATTGATATTTTGAGAGACAAAATCATAGTGCAAATAGCGTTTGTTATAGATTCTGTTGCTACATAGAACCAACCAATACTTGCTTCTCCCATGATGATTTGTTGCAAGGGAAAGGAATGCTGCGGGTATTTAGGGTTTTGATTTACTCTCTTTGTTTCCTTCTCTACACAGTTGATGATTAGGGATGCGCAGATTGGATCTTACTAGCAGAGAGAAAGCTATGCTACTTATAATGTCCTTGTTATTTAGGATTCACTTATAATCGTCGATTCCAATCTTATTATATGATCCAGCGGATACAATTTAACGGTTATATATTCCAGTGTGGAAGCATTGGATTAGGTCAGTAGGGTTCGGGCGTAGTTGCTCGATGTGGTGGTGGTTCAAGAATAAAATGCCAGTACTGCTGCACTTTCAAGACGATTGATTGTTTTAATCTACAAACTGTTTTAGAGTTATGTATGGACGACGTTAGCTAACCAAAGTTATGAAATAATAATTTCAGCGTTTGGTGTAGTTGACATCCTTTTTCATATAATCCTTTTAACCACGCATTAATTATCAGACTAGTAATACTTCTCTAGTACATTTAATTACCTTTAGTGTCAAAAAGTGACCGATATTGAGGCGATCATAAAATACTCCGACGACTTTTCACATGCCATATGACTACTATTAGGGAAATCAACTTATCTTTGCCTTATTTGTGCACGCCTAGACGTGTGATATCATCGAGGTTTGCGTCGAGTCATCTACCACAAGTGTTAGAGAGTAAAGCAAGTGTTGTGGACATCTCACCGGTGGTGGCTTTGGGAATCCATAATGGGAGCCTGCTGGTTGAAGGTGAATTGTTATCTTAAGCGGCGGCGGTGTGGTGGCGACTTTAATCTGTTAGGGTTTTGGTGGACTGGGTTTAATATGGTTAACTGGGCTTTAAAAATTGAGTGGGGGTATTTGGGCCTATATGGATATGCTAAGTAAGGATGGCCTTTTGGCTGAGCTAGTTGTGGGATAGGCTTACTATAGGGGGAAGCTTTTAAGCTGTTTTGGTGTAGACTAATTTCCATTGTCTGCTTTATGATTTTTATTTTTGAGTTGGTTGTGCACTTGTGCTACTTCCTTCTTATTGGGTTTGTATTTTGCTTACATCGTGTGAGCTCGTTCAATGAAAATTATTACATTTGCCGAGGAAAAAAAAAACTTGAACCTTGGTGACTACATTTGACGTCTCATGGCATAATGGCATCAGAAACGACTACATAAGATGCCTCGTCGATTGAAATATCACCTTATTAGCGCGAATGGAGCCACAATTGGATCTCCATCAGCAAAAGTTGAATCTCCTTCTACTTTTTTAATTTTTTTTGTTGTTGTTGTTGTTGTTTGCAATTTAAACAAACATTCGAAGTCTTAGAGAGCTTACAATAAATCTGATTGGCTTTGTATAAGCAAGATCTACTTGAGAGTCTGTTTTATTGATGTTGTAGTTTGCCGTTGGTAGCATCATATCTATCTACTTGAAAAAAGATGGAATTCCCATTTTTATGTCTGATAATATTATTCAGTTTCATGAAAATAGATATCCTGTATAATTTCCATCGTCATTATGAGCCTTTTGCCCAGAAAGTGTGACAACCAAAGATTGAGGTGATGGTGCAGACTCTGCTAACTGCAAAAGCAATGATGAATTTTAAAACTATACCAATGAAGATGATAGTTGGGGCGCTGGATATTGTGAATATAGCCTATATATTATATAGGATGTTTGTTCCACACCTAAAATGAGTTTGGTTTCAGCAATTTATTGGGAATTAATGGAAAATGATAAAATGAAGTGGTTGAGACTGGTCTAAAGGGACGCAAAAGCCTTGCAAAAAATAACCATCGGTTACTATAAATGTGTTGCTCGCTTTGTAAATGCGAGAAGTGAAAAAGAACTTATGGTAGAGACACTGTGCATTGAGTTATATTCTCGGGATTGGATAATTAGAATCATGAATCTTTTACCGTCCATGGGACTGATATCCATTTCCAGTTTCTCACTGACAAAATTTAAAACCAAAGCCAAACAATGTACTGTTTCTCATATTTTGGCGGAGTGGACTGCCAATTTATCTACATAGAAACTGTCTTGATAGCTACAAATTACTCCACCGGTGCACATTAATTAAGTTAACTTGATATGACTGTTAGAACCTACCAATTAATAAGCTTTATTTTATGGCACAAAACAAGGTTGCAATTTCAAGCATTCTCCAAGAATCATCAAACTGCTTCTTTGGTTGCAGTTTGATTCCTTGGATACTTTGTCTATTTCTTGCCTATCAAATTGGTAAGAAATATACATTTGTAAGGTTTGCATCCACAGGATCTAGGATTTAACTAAAGTACTGCTGCACAAATCTCTCATTAGCCCTCAGAAAACAATCTTAGAGGCAATATGAAATTGACAAAGCTTTAAAATATATGTCTCTTCTCTTCACTTAGAATGCATACATAAGGAAAATCAATACAGTATTGAAGAAAGAATTGCAACTAGGTAACCTTGCAGATTCATTTCTTGTGTTTGTGAGTTGTAATTAAATCTTAAACCGTACAAATAAAGTGAAATCCGAAATTGCAAGGGACAAAATGTCCAAAAACAAAAAACGGTAATCAACAAGAATTCTTCTAAAACGTCTAATACTGAGATCAAAGAAAAACTGAAAGAAGTGATTCCCTATTTAACAAAAAAAAAAGAATTGATATTTTGAGAGAAAAAAACCTAGTGTGAACATCATTTGTTGTTGGTGATGAAGCTACATGGAACCAACCGCCACTTGATTCTCCCATGATGATTTTGTTGCCAATAGATGAGGACGGGAGTTGGTATTTAGGGTTTGGGATATGCTTTTTGTCTCCTATACTGACAAGGAAGGGAGGAAGGCGCAGTTTGGAACTGGAGCTAACTAGCAGCGAGAAAACTATGCTACTTATACAGTCCGTGTTGTTTTAGGGTTCACTTTAATCGTGGATTTCAATGTTACTGTATGATCCAACGGTTCTTAAGTATTCATGACTGAGCCGATAATTTGTTTCCGAGGGTGCAAACAGTTGGTAAAATTTGCAAAGGCCCAAGAATGTGACGCCTATCGAACAATAATCACTTGAGCTGAAGTTCTAAAATTAAAATTAACGACACAAGTATGACATCGATGAATTAGGTGATTCAGGTCCGACTTTCAGAAACTGAAGATGGTGCTGGTGCTAAATATCGAGAAATGCCTCTTTATTAATGTGGGTAACATCTTAATTGACATCGGTGAATTAAGATGTGTGTAACAACCTTGGTTTAGAGTTTCTTTAGATTTACCGATATCTTTGAAGTAATATATTCATTTGAATTTATTTTGGGTTTTGAATTTGACTTTGTTGATCTAAGGTGCAAAAGGAATCATATGGACTTCGTTGTTCTGGAAAAAAAAATACTACTAGATCTTTCATAGATATCTAACACAATTTCCACAATAATGAGTTTAGCTGAAACTCATGAATGAAAAGGAAAAATAGACAAAGCTTTAAAAAGATAATAAAATTTGATAGATCACTTCACATACATGAGAAAGATAATAAAATTCGATAAAATACAGTATTGACGAAATAAATTGAAGTTGAAACAGCAAATGATAAGGAATTTTGAAACACGGAAAATAGATATTTTGAGAGAAAAAATCATAGTGCCTGGTCCTACTGCTACGTGGAAACAACCACCACTTGCTTCTCCCATGATTTTGTTGGAGGAGATAGATGAAGAGGGGAACTGTTGTTGGTACTTCTAAGCAGACGAGCGAGGGAGGGAAGCGCAGTTTGGAATTATAGCTAACTAGTAGAGAGAAAACTGTGCTACTTATAATGCCCGTGTTGTTTAGGGTATACTTATAACCATCAATTTCAATGTTATTAATTATGTGATCCAACGTTTCTAACATATTCTATGCCTGAAATGATAATTTGATATTCATTTTTTTCCCAAAAAAATAAATACTAAATAGTAACTGTTAATGATTCTCGAAGTGACGTCGTTGGAGTTATTTCACTACTCACATTTCTTTATCCAAACGCTTCCAGGGAAATAAATCTACTATAGTACTATTGATGTGTTCCAATATCTCTGATTCTCATGGAACTCCGAAATCTTTTGTGATGTTTAATTTTCTTTCTTTAGGATTATAACAGATACGCTGTCCTATTTCTTTCCCCCTTTGTATCCCAAAACGTGTGACATGGTGCTAAGATAACAGTGGTCTGTTTCAATCTCGAGTCACGACTACCACCGCCACCATATATGCCTCTGATGTGTCCTTCCATGTGCATGTTGTAGTTTATAGGCTTTTTGGAAATTTGGCCGATGTTTATTTTGTCCCTCTCAGCCACTATCTCTTGTAGACTTGTAGTTCCTTTTCACGTGCTTTTTGGTATTTAGCGTCAGTTGTAGTTTTGGATGGTTCTGCCATTTTTCATAATCATATTGCCATTCTTTATTTTTCTCTTCAGATCTTATCGTCTGCTCCTTCTCATCTTCCTCCTCCTTTCCTACTATCTCAGTGGTTCATTTTGTAGTGTAGTACACTACAGCTACTATTGATTATTATTATTGCTTAGCTTAGTTGTTCGAATATATTCCTCCATATCATAGCTGTTAAATTAGTTGGTGTAAGGATGCTGTTACTACCAGTAGATCTCTTATATTGGGAAAATTAGGACGATATCATCAACACCAGAACTAAGTCTAGAAATACAATATGGGAGCAACGACATCAACATTAGAAAACGATATAGAGTCCGTTGCAGGAAAGATGTTTGAGAACAATTTATACACCGAGGGTTCATTATCAACATTACCAGAAAAAAGTACAGAAACACGGTGGAATCAGGCACCAGCAGAAGTATATCTGACCGTCATAGATTCACCTGATCATCATATTCAGCAAACTAACAATGATTGTAGCTATGACATCGGTATGTTACCACATTTTCCAGTTACGTTAATCCTTACATTCTCTGTGATGCTGAGTTTAATTGTAGTACCTTAAACTGAATGCTGTTCAACAGAATCTCTGATGGTTGAGCAAATCCAGCATTGTAACATTATTGGGAACTATAATTCTGGTACATTCCTGCATTTACGTTTCAATTTTTTTTTTCATCCCTACTATAGAAGTATTTTACAATGCCAAAAATTACAAAACCTGATTAAACATGTCTCACATTGTTCATCCATTTTAAGTTATGACAGCCTATAACCATTGTAATGCTTACACCAGAATACGTGAAGAGCAGTTCATCCGAGGAGGTCAATTTAAGCATTCATGACTATAATTATGGTAAGCTGTCTGTCCACTTTCTAGTTGATCGAGCTGATTGATTCTCTAATCTCCACTTTGATGGAGCCAGTGGGTACATATGAAATTATAACATTAGGCATAATATTAGACCCATTTATAGAAACAAATGATCAAGGAATAAAACCCAATCTAAGACTTACAACTTCTAATATAAAGATCTTTAAAATTGTGGGATGACTGAAAAAACAAATTGATATACATACCCTTTCATGAAGTGACCATGAACGACACACTGCAAATCCCACTTCTAATGTAGCATAATTAATATGAACTCACTGCACAGGGCATATGTAATTAGTCTCTTACAAATGGAGGTTAAAGAAACTAAATGAGTCACTTCTGCCATTGGACTCAATCGCTGACCAAGGGTTTATATAAAGCATTTTCCAATGAGGACAATTAAATTTCATATAATCTTTCAGAAGAAGGGAAGGACCTCATAAAGGAGTACCAGCTACTGTATAAAGCGGCCTTGAAAGGAGACTGGGGCAGGGCTAAAAGGATTCTTAAGGTGTGCCCTGGTGCAATGACAGCAAGGATTACAGTCAACCAAGAGACGGCACTGCACATAGCTGCAGCTGCGGGCCATTCAACTTTTGCAGAGAAGCTTGTGAAACTAATGCCATCAGAGGCATTAGAATCCAAGAAAGGCGATGGTGAGACAGCACTTCATGTTGTCGCGACTGCTGGACTCACAAGAGTTGCAAAAGTTATGGTGAACAAAAACCCTAACTTGACACAGATACGGGATAACGGTGAACGGGTTCCGCTCATAACTGCGCTGTACGGTGCTAACTCGGCAGACGAACGAAGCAAGGAGATGGTTATGTATCTGTGCAGTGTCACTAGAGATGAGGAACCAAGTCCCTATTCTGGTGTTTCGGGTGGTACCCTGATCTGCTTAACTATTGACAGCGGTTTATACGGTAAGTACCATGTGGTAATAATGCATGTTAATGATGAGGGGAAACAACTCATGAACATGCTTACCCTGATCACTTATTCTAAGTATAATTAGAATAGATACACATTGATGAGAAGACATATCCTCACCTGAAGATGCCACCGTAGACATATTTTTTCGTATATATCTAACAAGCAACACCAAAAAGGATTAAAAATAAACTGATCATGCAACTATATTACTTGCTTGTAGACATTGCTTTGTATCTGGTCCAAAGATATCCAAATTTGGCTACCGAAAAGAATGAAGTTGGCTATTGTGCATTAGAAATGATGGCTCAAAGCCCCTCAGCATTCCAAAGCGGAAGCAAGCTAACCTCGTGGCACTGCTTCATCTACTCATGTTAGTATTTCTGTCTATTGATTTCTTTATTCAGTCCCCTTAATATGAGGCTGGTTATGTTCATATGCTTGTTCATATTTAAATGATTGGTCATACCAAGTCCACTTGCACCTTGTGTAGACCATACACAAGAATGTTATTGCACAAACTCTAGTTTGTCCAGTCAATTACCATATTAATAAAAATGAATTCGACCCTAGAGTTGGCAAGGATGCTATAGTCAATTTGGCAAGAATACAGTATATATAGAAACGCTATCTTGCAACTAGAGAAAAAAACATGTCATTGGTAAGAAAATGATCATTGGATATATGTTTAGTACGCTTACTTAAAAATATCTCATACTAAAACATCAATGAGATCAGACCTTAGTAACACAGATGTCAGAATCTTTCAGAACAAATACAGACATGAAATATAATATTTTGTAGCAAGGCTGCTGGAGGTCTATAATATTTGATTTCCTTGAATGATGGCTAGATAACAGTGTGTGATGGTTCAAGTTCGGAATTCAGAAGTTATACTAGCATTTATAGCGTAGAACCTGTCTCTTTACCCAAATTAAATAATGTGGTAATCAAGTGATTTTCCTTCTTCAAATCAAAAAGTTAAAGGACCTGATCACACGCTTGGTTTCTGTTTTTGTTTCAGGCTTTGATGTTAAACGAGTAATCAAAGAGACACTGGTGCATAAACAAGCCTTGGCTTTAGTTAAATGCATTTGTACACAGATTTCCCTTAAGACCAGCTCAGAAATTTTAAGAGAATTCAGAGATTCAAGCATTTTAGAGACTGCAACAAGATTTGGGGTAGTTGAGGTTGTAGTAGAGTCTGTTCAGACATTTCCTGATCTACTTTGGCAGAAAATGAATAACAAACAGACAATATTAGAAGATTCCATTAGATATCGACAAGAAAAGATATTCAATCTCATATGTGGTATGAATGGGGACGTAAAGAAGTTTGCTTGCTTCTCAGATGAATCAAATAACACAATTTTACATTTGGCAGCAGAGCTAGCACATTTTGATCGATTACATTCAGTATCCAGTGCACCTCTCCAGATGCAATGGGAGCTACAGTGGTTCAAGGTACGTTAGATATATTGCAATTGACATTTCTCTATATGAAGCACATTTCCATGATGACTAATGAATTACATCTCGACCTAAGAACATTAACCAGAAGTCATTAGACAGATCTAATTCATACTAAAATTACTTAATTCAGGAGGTTGAGAATATTGCCTTTCAAAGTCATAAGAAGAAGAAAAATAACAATGGAAAGACGGGTCGAGATTTATTCACAGAGCAACACAAAGAGTTAGTGGAGAGAGCTGAGAAATGTATGAAAGATACAGCTAATACATGCATGATAGTATCCACGCTCATTGCAACTATAGTGTTTGCAGCAGTTTTTAAAGTACCAGGAGACACTGTCAGTGACGCGAATAGCAACAGCGATGGCACTCCAATTTTCTTAAGTTATAACTCTTTCATGGTGTTTGCAGTTGTGGATGCCTTTGCCCTCTTTTTCTCCATTACATCAGTTCTTATGTTTTTTTCCATCTTAACATCGCGTTATGCAGAAGATGACTTCCTCTATTCACTACCAAACAAGATGATAATTGGTCTTTCAACGCTATTCCTCTCTATAACCACAACAATTGTTGCGTTCGGGGCAGCACTATTTTCCTATTTTCCTATTTTCCGTTATTTATCGAGGTTGTTCATTCTACATACGGGCCTAGCATCTTCCGTAGACAGAGCCAACATATGCAGTGGACTTATTAGAAATACATGTGGAATGTAGATGCATATCTAAATGCATGTAACTAATACGGCAAATGGATTCAAAAGTTGCATTGTAATCATATATATTTACACATGACAGTATCAATGGGATATGCATGGTTCATCATGTGGTAGTTCTAAGTTATTAATCTCGCATAAAGATTATGAATGTGAAGAAATACAAGATGAAGCAAGAAAAATGTCAATAGTAGATTGAACCATACTGACTTTGATTTTTCATCTTTGGTTCTTCCAGTTTGACCACATTTGCCTCTCCTTTGTAACTCTCTGTTTACGTATCTGAAATGCAGGATAAACAAAATGTAATTAGGCTAAGTCTAATGGGGATTCAAGATCCACATAAACCGTGGCCTTTTCTCCAAGTTCAACTTCTCTCTCCAGGTATATGTCGAAGTGGAAGTTGAAATGCTAGTTAGGCGCTCAATCATTGAGCGCCGAAAAAGTGGATTCACGCTCAATCATATAGCGCCGAAAGGAATAATCTCATTAGATCTGATGGCTAATAACATATATTTCAGATCTAATGGCTGAGATTATCTGGCGCTTTACCATTTAGCGCCCCACCGCTATATGATTCAGCGCTAGACTGATGTGTCATGCTATCTAGCACTTCCCATTAGACTTGGTCTCTAAAATATCTGATGTGTCATGCTAGATTTTGGTAAATCTAGCACTCCCATTAGACTAAGCCTTAGTGAAGTAAATCAAAGTTGAATAGCTAATGTTTACGCTTCTTTTAGATAGTCCCTGGACTATAAAGAGACTATAAATTAGAAACCCTCTACCTTCTTTTATATCCCATTAAACTTTCAAGGAAACAAAAATGTAGACGTGAGGAATTATTTGATAGACGAGAGTACCAATATCATCATCTGCTATCTTTTTAAGGGTCTCAGCACGATTTTCATTCCAAAGTAACAAAACAGGGAGAGACTACATCTCTTCAATTCCTTCATTTCAGAAGTAGCTCAATTGACCTTTGAAAAAACCATCATTAGTTCAGGAGCTTCTTGCTCATACGGTTTCACAAACTTTTCGGAGAAGGATTTATCTGCCATTTCTGAGAGTGACCTGAGAACAATTTTCTTTCAATCAAACCCTTGGAAACTAAAATTCTACTAGCGGAGCACCTAGGGATAATTCTCTCCTTCAAGATATTATTAAAAAATCACTGGGGTTTCAGCAGTACTTTCTAATTCATAAATCCCATAATCTTCTTCCCAAAGACACCATACAACAAGTATTTTTTCTAAGTGTTGTTTGAATTTGATCGACCCTTTAAGGTGAGAAAATTTTAATGGAGGTGGTGAGATTAGAAACACGAGAAAAAATATTAGTTTAGTGTCCGACTCGTATATAAATTGAGGAAGGATCCTGTGACATGGTTAAAATGACACTATCTTGACATTGTGTTGCAATTTTTTTGATAACTCCTAAACGACAATGAATTTGAAGCTAATTTTTTAGGAGCACGTTCTTCTTATAGAGATTTATGTTCATACCAAAAATTAACACATTCCGATATGTATAGAACCACCATCTACCAATTGTCGTTTTAACCGTTGAAACAAAAAACTAACCAACGGTTAGTTTTCAAGGGGTAAAAAGTGGTGTTATACATCTCGAAATGTGCTCATTTTTGGTATGAACATAAAACTCTATAAGAAGAACGTGCTACCAAAATATTAGCTTCAAATTCATTGTCGTTTGGGAGTTATCAAAAAAATTGCGACACAATGTCAAGATAGTGTCATTTTAACCATGTCACAAGATAGTGACACATGAACGGAGATACTAAATTAGAAAGATGGCAAGTTTTTTAAGAATTATTAGAGTATTTTTGTTTCGATTGATTAACTTTTCCAGTATTTCATCAATTTTTATATGGAAAACTTAAAATGAGAAACTAATTTTTATTATGCTTAATTGTTTTGGCTAAATCTTATGGTACGATGTTTTCTTCACAATTTGAATAACTATGTTGCGTCTTTCATTTTCCTGATACAATGCACAAGAAAGTTGAATGCTTTGGTTCTGAGCGCCACTCCAATTAATCTCCCCCTTTCAATATAGTCTGCTACCGGAGATATAACCGGAGTTAGAGGTGTAAAACGTGCCAACACATCACATCACATAGAACACGAAGACATGATTTTGTGTGTCGTGCTGCGTTGTGCCTACAATTTTAACGTGTTCTGTAATTATGTGCTTTTTTAGTCAAGAGCAAAGCATGGCATGGCACACTGGCACAACACACGAATTAGCGTGCTCTGACATGTTAGCACACTTAATTTACAACTTTTTAAAAAATTGTTTTTTAAATATTTATATAGCTAAAAAATGTTTTTTAAATATACAAAAAAAATAAAAAAAATAACAATAAATTTGACAAAATTAATCAAAATTTTTAATTTTAATTATTTTTTGAATAATAATACTAACATAAGTTAAATTTTACGCTATAAATAATATCTTTTTATGTTTTTCTATAGCTTGAACGGGGAATCACCTATGCCAATTTTATGTCTGTAATGCTTATTATTTTATGAGTGTTCCCTTTATTCTATCTCATTTTGTTCTATGAATAAATCCATCCTTTGTTTCTTGTCGTACCGAAATCAGAAACTCGAGCATCGTATTCCCTGTTGATCTGTTAGCATATTTAAAAATAAAAAAAAATTAAATAAATAATGTAAGCATCTTCAATTTCCCAGAGAGAGCGTCAAAGCTTAAATCCATCATTGACCTTGGCCATCATAATGGTTTGGGCAGCAAATGAGTACATAGAAGTAGAACCATTAGTATACGTACAAGGTAAAAGGCCAATGCTACTGTATCTTTTATTCTGTTTACAGACTTAGTCGTCGCATATTTGGATGATAAGCCTATTCTGTGTTTTTCAAAGTTAGGCAGGTTATGCATTGAATCTCACTTCTTGACCCAAATTAATTTGGTGACTACATTTTTTTCACCATAAGATTAAAAAGGATCATACAGGATACATGGATCTTGAAGTCCATACAAACAATACATTGCATAATAATTTCTTATATAAAAGAGTGAAATAGAACAGATCTAGCTCCTACGATCCATAATTTAATTTTTATTTTGACAATTGGTTCAAATATAAATATACAAATAGATTAGTTTTGGCAAAAATCCTTGTTGCTTTATTGAATGATGTTTTTCATGGCCTTGATTATAAAATGAGGCCAACCGATTCTTTTAGCCTGCGTTTGGCATGGACAGAATTGAGGGTGGAATAGAATTGGAGAGGGAATTGGAGGAGGGAATTGTAATTCTGGGTGTTTGGCACAGCTTTTCTAGGGTGGAAAAAGAATTCCCAATGAATTTGGTTTCCTTCCGACAGTGGAAATGAAAATCGCACACCCCCCAGCGATTTCCAATTCCACCGTTTGTTTTCCACCCATATATAAACCACGTTTTCCTTCCTCTCTCTTTTTTCTTCCATATTTTTCGGTCGTTATCCACAACTCACCCCACAGAGACAAAGCTCATCACCAAAATCTTCCATTTTTTCTCAGATTTCATGTTGAAACACAGGTTTAATCTCGATCTGTAGCTCGTATTTGGTCGGATTCGTCCTATTTTGATGGTTGTATGAAACCCTATATTTTTCTAAAATTTGGATTTGTTTAAAACCTAGAAAATATATATCTTTTGGATTCGTAGATGTGTGATTAATAGATTTTTATGATCAATCTTAAGTTTTTTTTGTTCTTAAGCATGAATCTGATGTAATATGCTTCGGTCAACTCTTCTTCAGTTTCATACGATTTGGGTTTTTGGATTTTGGATTTGGATTTTTAAGTTTTGGGAATATCTGAATTCTAGAGAAAGGTGGATCTATTGAACCTTGTAAGACTTCATATGAGCTTAAAATCATTATTTGGGTCTAGTTAGATATTTTTTTTTGTATGATTTTGGTTTGTAATCTTGTTTTCATCGACCCAGATCCTAAAAATACTTCCTTTATGCACCACCCCACCTTACTACTTCTAAGCACTAATGACGAGATTTTAGCTATGTAATTACCATGATGAGTACCATGATTCTGTTGATGATTATTGCAGATTTATTGTCTTCATTTCCTGATTTAGATTAGGTCCAGTATACAGGTCGAGTATGCTTATAGGTTGGTTGCTTGGAGAATTTTTCAACAACATTCTCCGATTTAAACCCACCATACTGAGTTAACATAAAGTTCTTAGATGTATATGGAGTATTGTTACTCATATCTTGACCAAGTCGTGCTACCTAGTCCATTACATATATGGGGCAATGGGCGATGCAGTTACAAAAGTGTATCAACTTAAGCTTGTAAGATTTATGTATGTAGTTGGTGTCGGTTCCTTACTCTCTGCTGTCTTGATATTCATCCAATCTGGGTTGCATCTTTCTGACACTATAACCTACTTTCATCATTAATCAACTCTTTTTTCTTTCATTTCATTTTTCTTTTTTAAATTTTCGTTTTTGTTTATTCTTCCTTTGCGGCAGGTAGTCAATGTCTCCTTTAATGTTAATGACTTCACTTGCTCTATGAAGCAAACGCTTGAAGGGTCTGGGAAGGATTGCTCATTTAGAAACTATAATGTGTGTCAATCCAAGGTACGCTTCTGAGTTCACTATATCTCATTTAGCATAACTAAAGGGCATATTATCTTGACCATATGTTATACTGCCCAAGGCAAGAGTGATAAGGAGACATTTGACCTATACTAATCCCCCAGCCTTTAGGGATGAAGTGACTTGGCATCTTCTCTCCCTGTGCCGATAACACCAAAACCTCATGTAATATACTAGCCACAAAAAAAAAAAAAAAAAAAAAAAAAATACTTAGTGCTAATTTGATAGAAATGAGGTTTGAAGTTCTTGCAAGTGTTTGTTTCTTCTTTTTTCATGATAATTACTAGACTCATCTGACTTCATGTGGTTAAGTGTCTTAATTTCTAATGGGTTGGTGTTACTGAAAAAGGTCAGTTTCTCCTTTTTCATTCCAAAAAGTAATTTTTAATTTTAATTTCAATTTCAGGAATTGAGCTTTTGATTCTTGGGTTGAAGAAATCAAGGTCACCGTCTCCTTTTTCATTTTTTAAAAATCATTGGTCTGTATTGCTTTTGCTGTCGTTTGTAAAAATCATTGGTCTGTATACTTTGACAAGAATCTTCTGACCCATGTCAGGGGTTTTTTCTTCCAAGTCATACACCATCACCGACATTTACATTAATATTGACTATTGATTACATTTGGTGTATTCTAAAAAAAAATATAATTGCCCAGTCAGTTTATGTATGTATGCTGTAGTGGCGTTGAGTTGCAATACAAAGGTGATAGTTTCACATGTGACCTGCCTTGTGTATTTGGTCCATATCACAACACGTGTTAAACTAAGTAGCTATTGATCTTCCAATAATATTCACAACTCGTTACTTCTATGCTGTTTCATTTCATTCAGTTTGTAAAGTTATTATTTGTCTATGTTAATCTTGTATATGTCTGAGTCATTTCATTTCATTCAGTTTGAAGCATGGTCGACTCGCATAATAGCAGAGATGATGAAGAGGAAATATTTTATGTTGTATGTATGGCTGTGTTCGCGGTTGCTTTGGAAATGGAAAACCAACCCTTGACTATTGCAGATGAACCGCCAAAAGAGATCAGTTTGCCGAGGCAATGTGGAATGCTTATAATCCTAACAATCCAAGAGATCATTAACTTGTATTTTGTTCTTCACTTTTTGTTAGATCTCATGTGTATCACTTTTTGTTAGATCTTATGTGTATCACTTTTTGTTCATGAGATACAACAGATCTCTAATATTATGTACTGCCTAATCAGGCATTTTTTTGCTTACTATGTTATGATTTTTTTTTTGTTCTGTGTGCTTTCTTTGATTACTTGTTTGCATCTGTATTTTGAGTGTTGCGACTTCTTTGCATCCTATGTTTCTTATGTGTTGAGTTTATTTACAAATGGAAAGCCAAATCAAAAAGAAGAAAAAAGAAAGGATTTTGAGATAGAATGGAGGTAGTTCCATCCCATGCCAAACACCTAGAATTGGCTTTCCATTCAAGTTTTCCATCCATTTTAATTGTCATGCCAAACATATTAAACTGATAGGAGGTAGTTGGAATTGAAGGGAACTTGAATTCTAAGGAATTGGAATTCCCTAGAATTCCAATTCCACCGGTGCCAAACGCAGCCTTAATCATATTAGAGGGTCTCAGGTATCTTCATGAATAAAAAGAAGAAGAAAACAAAAAACTAAAATAACTGAACTTCTTCAGTTTATAACTTATTTAGGCATCGGAGAAATAGTTGGGAAAAAAATAAAAAAATTGAGATCTGCTTCATAAATTACAAAATTTTGTTTTTTTTAACAAATGATTAACCTTGCGGGTAGCCGTGTACAGTTCTTGTGCTTGTGACTCCAAATTCAAAAAAGAAGAAACCAGACGAGAAAATAACCAAAAGGATATATTATAAAATGGGGAATACTATGAAACTGAAGTTAAACATTCAGATTTCGAGAGAAAAAATTATAACGCTATTATGTGATTTTGAAAGTGCCACCACTTTCTTCCGCCGTGAGTTCGATCTTGTTGCAGCTGATAGATGAGAGCGAGCTTCTGTTGTTATTTGTATTTAGGGTTCACAAAAGATTTGGTTTTTCTACAGAGACTAGTGAGAGTAAGGGAGGCGCGCCGTTTGGATAATGCTCTAGCAGAGAGCGCGATACCAATAGTTATATAAGGGTTATAGGTAGGTTTAGGGTTTACTTGCTCCTCGATTAAAGTTTTATTCTTTCATCCAACGGCTGCTGCAGACGTACAATACTGGCTCACCTGCATCTGTTGTAAACGGCTGTGGTTAATATACCTTGGAGAACTTTGAAGGCTAACATTTGGTGCCTCCATTTTATTATATTAACCTGGCAAATTTGGTGGCGAGCCCAAATTTAATAGGGGCGAGCACTACTTCAAATATCCCACCCCAGTTTATAAGGGGTGGCTAATTACAATTAATCTATCTTAGTCAGTTACAAATTATAATTACCACTAATTATCTACCTACTAATTCTCCCTCTCAATTTTCAGTTACAAAAAATCACTCCCACACCCCCTACTCCTCCATTAACTTCCCACACCTTCTTCATAACTTCTCAAAAAAAAATTAAAAAAAAAATTGAACCAACCAAACCCGATTCTCTCAAAATCCTTCATTCTTTCGAATTCCTACTTACTACTCTCAAATTCTTTCGAATTAAATTCATGGCTATCGACGGAGAAGGAGATGATTCAACAATTACTTACAAGAGGAGGAAAGAAAAGAAAAAATCAAATAACAACCGTGACGAAGAGGAAGAACAATTAGAGGAAGATTCTTTGGCGGAAATGCAGAGGTAAGTTACTCCAATCACCTTTGCAATTGTTTGGGATGTAGTTTGAATCGATTTTATAGGTTAGAAACCGCGAATTGAATTAACAGCATGAAAACTCGTCAAGCTATGAAAGAATAGCACGACGATTTTACAGTTTCAGGAAAAAAATTAAGAACAATCGTCTTGCAGTTGAACAAAAGCTTGACGATTTACACAGTTTCAGATATAGTTTCCTAGTTTTGCATGCACAGAATCGTCATACAATAATACATTTCCTTGACGAGTTGCCCTAAATAGTCTGAATATTGTCCCACAGAAAAAAATTAAGAACAATCGTCGAGATTTTTCATAATTCCTTGACGAGTTAGTTACTATCAGATTAAATTTCATATTTTTGCATGCCTTGAATCGTCATGTAACTATACATTAACTTGACGAGTTTCTTAAAATCGTCTCAATAGTGTCCCAAAGCATGACGAGTTTGGACATAGAAAATTTTGGTTCTGTCCAGTTTTATGAGTAAATCGTAATGCTTTACCTTGACGATTTAGAGTGGGGCATAATGAACTCGTCGTGCATTTGTAAAATTCCTTGACGATTTAGATTGTTCTGATGAGAATCGTCATATATTCTTTTGTTTCCATGACGATTTACTGTGTCATTTTACTTGTTAATTGATTTGTTCTGTGTATGTATTAAGGTTGGAGAAAATCAAAAGGGGAAAAAGACCAATGCCACCCGCGGGTTCCAAACCAAGTCTTCGTTCTACCAGACAGCGACCCGTGATAATCCGTGAGCCAAACCCTGATGCAGTTCCTACTCCTATGGAGTTCGATGATGATGGTAATGTTCCGAGGGCTGAAGATGATATTCCTCTCGACGTGCTCCAAGTGCAGTATGAGGAATACGGAGTTGATGGGGTACAACCTAATGACGTACCCCAAGGTGATGAGGATGATGAGGATAGTCCTAATGATGATGAGGATATTCTTAATGATGATGACGAGGTCCAAGGTGAAGACCAACCCAAACGCAAAAAGAAAGCTAAAGCGAAGGAACCACACATTCCCAATGAGATTCTGATGCTACCAAAAGAACACGGACCTTACGGGGTACCAGCTGATGGTGGAGAGGTTCTTTTCGGATACAAAACCTCTTGGTCTCAAAAAGTCTACGCTACCATGGTAATATACCCGTCCCTTGCTTATAATTTTAGATAGGTTTAGCTAATTTGATTGTTATTAATAAATTTGTATCTCGTAGGTTCATTCGAACGCCACTAGAATATTGAGGCACCAAACGGCGTACCGCAATATGGCCAACTGGCCGCTTGAAGGTGAATGCGAAAGGTTCATAGAGATTGTTGACAACTCCGGTCTGAGGCCAATCATGGATAACTCTGTTATCGCCTGACAGCAAGACGGTATTAGCATTCTGTGAGAGGTATTTTGCGGAGACAGACACCATGCACTTTGGGTTCGGGGAGATGGGGCTCACTCCTAAAGATGCTCATCATACTTTCCAGGTCAAAATTGATGGCAAGTCAACCAGTGAAGGCTATGCAAAGCAACTCAATTTTCAAAGACTTCGTGAATTGTGCGAAGAGTTGTTTGGGTGGGGTGAGGACGAGGCAAACTCATGGTTTATGCTTGACAAGTATGGCAAACCGAAGAGGGAGTTCAATCTGGTAAGGTTGAGAGAGTAGTATTCTGGGACCAAGAAAAAAGATGACGGTGCTACAATGGAAGATCGTGTAAGGGCTGCTGCTGCAGCTTATCTCTTATATGTCCTCGCTATTTGTGTATTCGCTTCGTCTGCCGGTAACAGGGTGAACACCAACTATCTCCAGCTACTACATCCCTTGGATGAGGTGAAGAAGTACTCGTGGGGAACAGCCATAGTGTCACACGTGAACACGGCGCTGAGAAAGGTATCCCGGCATAAAACTGCTCAATTCAATTGCAACACGTCTCTGCTGCAGGTAATATATGGTTTTTTGGTGGTTTAAGTTCGTACATATATATGGCATGTTGTTTATGTGTAGTTGATGCTCTTCACAGGTGTGGATTTATGAACACTTTCCGAAACTAATGGCAGCAAATGATAAGTGGATTGATCTGGCAAAGAAAGGCCAATGGCAACTAGATCAACCAAGAGGCCAGAGGTACATGTTCACGGGGGATCAGCTGAAGAGAAAGAAGAATTGGTACCTTTTCGTTCGTCAAAGATTAGACAACATGGAGGCACATGAGGTAGTTTTTAACCCCTACATGGACCATAGGAAGGAGGGAAAAATGGCACCAAGAGAACCAATTTGTATGTACAATGATCCTTTGTGGCACCCCCTTGGGCATACAATGTACGACCCGAGCCGAATAATGAGGCAAGTTGGGTATATTCAAGATCGTCCACTTGACAAAAAAGGTGATGGGGCATTCAAAGTGGATCGTGATAAATCAGGTGCTGACATTGGACGTATCGTCGTAAATTACAAACCAGAGCCCTCTAACAAACATTGGAATGCATGGATGGATAATTTGATAGATGGATATCTTTTATGGGATCCGGTGGTACTAGGACATGAGAGCACAAAAGAATACATGCATTGGTACCTTGCATTCACGCATGCCAAAGTGATACGTGGGGAAGGGGAAGTCAGACTCCCTCGTGGCCATGGTGGACGTGGGCGTAATACCGTCCATGATGGCTCTTCGTTGTACAAGTTATGCGTAAGTATATATTTGGCAATTGAGTTGTTTAAGATTCACACTTAGATTACTCAAACATCTAACTCATGTTTTTTTTCTCAAAGCCAACTCGTCAAGATTTTATAACATAGTGTGACGAGTTAACTTGTTTTCTTGGCAGAGGGGTGATTCTTCTCAAAGCTAAATCGTCAAGATTTTATTACATAGTGTGTCGATTTAGCAAGCAGTATTTTCGGGCATTTTGGATCCACTTCTTAAATCGTCATGGCAGTGTAAAAACCTTGACGATTGTTCATCTCTACACGCAGTGTCGTCATACCATCTTATTATCTTGACGAGTTTGCTTGAATCGTCATAATTTTATGTCATTTTGTGACGATTCTGGGTACGAAGCAATTGGGTTGAGTTGATTTTTGACGAATTTAACATTGAAGTGAGTCTTCCCATAACTGTTTTGAGCTTTGAGGATCATGTTTGAACATTTTCGAAAAGACATACACAAATGGTGGCGGTGGTGGGGGTGGAATTGGAGGCGGCGGTGGTGGTGGAAATGGAGACGGTGGTGGTTATAATGGAGGTGGTGGTGGTGATAACGGCTAACTATCTAGTCTTAGGATGATTTTCTAATTAACAATCTAATATTTTTGATAATCAATAATTTATTTGCTAATCCCAATTACAATCTCTAATCCTAATTATGGTGTATAAGGGGTTTTTGAGATTACTTCATTGTAACCCTATTTTGGATTAGCCTTCGCCCCTATTAAATTTGGGCTCGCCCCCAAATAAACCAGGTATATTAAGAGGCTTACCAAAAGTAAGTAAAGAAAACAAACCAAATGGCAATCCCGGAAAAAGGAAAAACAACCTCCAAAACCATAACACCCCAAGCCAAAAAGGCTCCCAAACTAAACAAAAAAGAAGAGAAACCTAAGGTACAAAGTAACTACCCCAATTAGCCATAATTTGGTCCAAATAAACTCCCTGCAAAGCGTCAGAGTTTTTACACCAAAAGAAAACTTGAGACTTTATTTGTTCTATAATTCGATCAAAATCTTTCATCTCGTTGTCAAAGTCTACTGTCATATTGTTAAAAATTATATCATTCCTACATTTCCAGATTTAACAGTTGCCAAATAGCTTGGCCAGTCGAAGAAGAATTCATCTTTTGCCATCCTTTTATGACCAAATCAATGCAATCTGGCATTACCCAGGTTAGGTTCGCAAAAGATAGAAAATGCTACCAAATTTTTGCTATAGAGGGACAGTGAAGTAAGAGATGTGTCATTTTTTCACATTCTTGAAGACATAAAAGACAGCCATTCACTATTATTTTCCCTTTTTTGCGCAAAATATCCATTGCAGAGAGCTTTTTATGGTAGACCTGCCATAGAAAAAACGACAAAGAGATATCGAGATGAGAGAGAAAGACAAAGAGATATCCATGGATTCCGGTAACTGGCAGGAGGAATCGACAACCTAACGGTGGAGGTCGTGGAACAATTCTTCAGGAAGGATCGAGTTCGATGTTATGCTCAATTGGAGCCAAGAAATTCAAATTTTGGGGCAGTGATAGTAACATTATCACCATAAGGGAATCGTGTAAAGGAAAGAGATGGATTAATTCCTTCTCTCTAGATGGAGGGACATGGCTCATCGAGAAATTTAATGAAATTCTGCAGCATAATTTCTCGTCACAATCTTGGACCTTCTCGTTGAAATTCAAATGGTTAACGAGCTTGAACGAGCTTTGCACTAACCCATTGGTTCCAACTTCATCCCCTACTCGATGGCCACAAAAAGAGTGATTATTACCAGCTGGGCATTAATGATCAATAGAATTACAGAAACATCTTCTCCAAGAGTATTGAGTACTAGTACCAGCACCATCACAACGTCCATAACAAGATGCTAGTTTAGCCAAGTGGTCGGTAAGGTGAGTAAATAATAAAAGAAATGGCCTGGCGCTAGCTAGTCATCAAGTCTAGCCAATGCAGTTAATAATGAGTCTTTGCTGCCTCCATGAGTGATGATAAGTCAATCGCAAAGAAGGCTAAGAAATGAATAATTCCTCGAACTCATGAATGGTCAAGAAGGACAGAGAAGTAGATGCTTGCCCCAAAGGCCAATACCCACAAATCTGATGCGCCTAGCTCAGTGCTAGCTGCATTCTTGCACTACAGCCGTTAGATCATCATACAATAAAACTAAAATTGAGGATTATATTTAAACCCTAAAAATAAGAAACTGGCAGATCTCTGCTCTATCCCTTTATAAAGGAATCCAAACCCTAAATATAAACAACAATACTACTAGCTAGCATACAATAACCAAACAATTTATAATAAACAAATTAAAATCTTAATTTTGAACAACAGAAGGTAGACCAGGATCAGAAATACTATGATCTAATTTTTCTTTTTAGAATAAAAGGGAAGCTTTATTTAGAGAAAATAATGTACAACTACAGCAGCTACCAGTAGTAGCGAAGAAATGAAATTATATAAATCAAACATATTATCCCAACCGCATGGGGAATGAGATTCCAAATAAAGCAACTAGAGAAGTGGTTACAACTTGTTCTAATTGATACAACTTGTTTACTTCATTTTTTTTTGTTGGGGTAATTGTAACAAAATACAATAATTATTGAAGAAAAAAGTCGGAGTACAACATTTAGCTTACAAATGACTACCTTGCAGATTCAGTTCTTGTGCTGGTGAATCATCCATAAAATACTAAGAGAAATGATAAATAAGCTAAGAGATTTTAAAAAAAATGGCAGATCTTATTTCCATTATCAAGTAACCCTCTGGAAAAACATCATCAACATCCCTTTGTCTACCACATTCAAGAAAGGGAAAGAATGCGCATAAATTAACAACTTGAGAGGAAACATCATAACGCTAATAGTTGTTGGTGATAATGCTATTGAATTTAAACCAACACTTGCTTCTGCCATGATAAATGGTTTGGTTGGAGCTGAGTTGATTGATGAAGGAGGTGCAGCTGATGTTTGGTTTCGTATCAGGGCTTTTCCATTCCTCTACACAGATAAGGGAGAGGAGTTTATAAGGGGTCATAGATCTAACCTTATAGTTTAAGCATTTGATCTAACGGAAACTCTATGACAGTATAGTTTGCCGCCCGTATAAGGATGAGCAAATACTGCTAGCATGAGTCTTTGAGTTTGGTGTTGACTATTGAGTG
Organism: Papaver nudicaule; assembly: GCA_023529015.1. NCBI lineage: Eukaryota > Viridiplantae > Streptophyta > Magnoliopsida > Ranunculales > Papaveraceae > Papaver > Papaver nudicaule. The sequence goes on along the minus strand of JAJJMA010111213.1, from coordinate 6,998 downwards.
ATAAGGTAGTGTGAGTGTGAAGTGTGAACCCATTTTCTTGGTAGAAAACTGAGGCATTGAAGGGAGTGGTTCTTACTCTTTCTTTGGGCTGAGGAAAAATAAGTGTGAACCCATTTTATTGTTGGGGCTGCCGCGAAGAGAGTGATTCCTACTCTTTCTTTGTTATCAAGAAGAGGTATGACAGTGGTTAATTTGTGTGCATTTTGCAAAAATAGTGAGGAATCAGTTGAGCACTTGTTCCCCCACTGTCCTTTTATTTGGCCGATTTGGGAACACTTCTTACAGCAGCTAAGTTTCGTTTGGGTTCATCCGGTGACGGTTATTGAATTCTTATGGAAGTGAAAGTTGAAGTTTTCGATTAAGCCTCTTCTTTTCCTAAGATATTGTCTGCCTTTTGTGATTTGGTGGTCAGTGTGGTTGAAAAGAAATGACATTCTTGTAGCGAAGAAACAAGGAAGAAAATCCTTGAATTCTCTTATTATAGATATCAAGTTGTTGTTATTTAGTTGGTCGACCAATATTGAGTCCTTTAAGAACATCAAATTTGATGAGTTTGTTTTTGATTGGGTGAATCTTTTTAGAGAGTAATTTGTTGTGAGCTCTCTATATTCGCCTCTTTTGTTTCCTTAGGGTGCTATCTTGGCACTCCTTTTTTAATTCAATCTTATCTGTTTCTAAAAAAGGACTATATTTTCATTGACAAGATTGATGAATTATTTCCAATTGGAAATAATTTAAACGCGGAGCTCAAATGGAAGCTTGGACACAGATAAATCATCTGCACTCCTTAATCTACACTACCGATGGTCCGACGGGCAGAACTGTTTACACAACGTTTTATTTAACCAGTGGGTTTACTCTGGAGTAGACCGTGGGAAGAATCTAAGCATTTTCTGAATCTCTCAAGGCCTTGAAGAGGATGCTGATCTACTGCTCTTGAGTAGGAGGATGTCATGTCATCTTAATCTATGGAGCATCATTTTTCAATCTGGAGAAGTTTTTCTCAATCCAACATAGAAAAAGTCTCCTGACTTTATTTACTAAGCTATATTTTAGTTGCGAAATCCATGCACACAGCTCGTGTATCAAATGCAGACAACACTATCTAGTACCTATTATGCATTACTAATATTGGCCATTGGGTTACATCATTTGTGCAAATATCGGTGCAAATCCAAGCAGCCGACAATTCATTTCTGCATCAAACCTCACAGACACTATGCAGGATACTAGATTTATTGTACCAATCCACCGGCTCAACATATTCATGGTTATTAGTATCTCATTTCTTATTCATATTCAAACATAATTGATACGTAGCACCTGAGCTAATTTTTAAAAGCTCTCGAATTACTGAAACATGACTATATTTTTGCTGATAAGAAGGTTGCGAATTCCACTACTATTTGAGTTGTTCTTGATATATAGCATTATCTCCAATTGTTAGATGTCTTTGTTGAATGATTATAGAAGTGCTAGATTTTGGTTCGATAGTTGTTGCTCAATGGTTCGTGTACACAACCAATTGAAGCCAAATCTCAAGAGCTTTGGGTGCAGTGCAAATAAGTTCAAGTCACTTAAAAATCCTCCTCAAAGTGATAGGTCTGACCATTTAACTCGTCATGCACGTCCTCGCTATTTATACAGCTTTCAAAGCCTTTTTTTTAAGCAGGAATTGAGCTTTCCATCGACTACATGTACATTTGGTAGGTCTGACTATTTCGCTCGTCACGTCCTCTATCTCTATTTGTACAGCTTTCAAAGACTTTTTTTAAAAAGAAATTGAACTTTTGATCGACTACATGTACATTTGAAGTGCAAATGTTGGTTCAAACTATTCTCATCTAGTTAACTGGCAGTTGGTTTGTGCGCCTAAACATAAGGGAGGTTTGGGTGTTCTAGATTTGAAGCTTATGAACAGTGCTCTTTTGGCAAAGTGGTGTTGGAGATTTGGAGTTGAACAAACAAACCTGTGGTGCAAGATAATCATAGAGAAATATGGTGCTAATGATTCCTATTGGATTCCGAGTACAGTTGAATTAACAAGTGGTATTTCATTTTGGAAAAACATCGCAGACAACAAAGAACTTATTAATCTGAACTCTACATTCTCTGTTCATTCAGTAATCCTGACTTCTTTTTGGTTAGACAAGTGGTCTGGAAATAGCACTTTGAAGACAGACTTACCCTCTCTATTCAAATTATCAGTCGATAAGTATTCTTCTTTCGCTGCACATGTCTCTGACAATGGAAATTGGGCGTTTGATTTCAAAAGAAGATTAGCTGACGATGAAATACATCAACTGGTGTTGCTTCTCAGTCGCAATGGTTCCAATCCACCTATTCTTGAAGACATACCAGACACTAGAAGGTGGTCACTAGGAAATAGCGGTATTTTTTCGGTCAAAACGCTATATGCTAAAATGACAGAGAACCTGGGCATTGATGACTTCCCATATAAGTCATCTGGAACTCTATCATCCCGCCAAAAATCAATTTCCTACTCTGGTGTGCTGCTCATGAAAGATTAAACACAGTTGTTATGCTTAACAAGCATACCACCCGGTGCATACGCACCGGAAGTGTGTAAAGTGTCTGAGGTGTAAATTTCGTTAAGAGATGTTGCGTTCCTCCATAATCATTTTGTGTAAGACTCTATTTGTATCTATTAACTCCAACTGCGACTTAGTGTATCTTGAACTTTCTGTTTCGATTGATATCGGAGTTTGCGGGAATCGAACGACAATTGCTAATATCCCATACTTCACTTTCTCAAATTGTTTGTTGGAAGGAATGTTACCTGTGTGTAAACCTTTACATGATCCCGTCTTTCACGTTGCCCCCCATGTAAAACCGCTCTAGCCAAATAGGTTTCAATACTTGTTGTTGTTTATTGCCACCCATGGAACGATTCTTTAGTTTTTCATTTCTACACCATACAAACAAACAAAAAAATGTCGGTCAGTATTTTTTTAAGAAAGTGACCTTAACAATTGGGATGAGTTGGCAATGATGATGTGCAAAGAGGCAATATTAAAGAAGGGGAATATGATACTAACTTGGATCAATTTTTCAATTAAACATTGATCAAAGCATTCAAATTGATCCGTCCATAATATCCATTAACAGTGATTCAACATTTTGCCAGAAAATGAAACCTTTTCTATGGGTCTATATGTATTCTAGCCGGCCAACCATTTTCTGTGAATTGGAATGTCCCATTGGACGCAAGTCTTACTTGAGAATGTAGAATTTCTGCCGTATACTATAATCCATTATGAATCAGACAATAACAATGGTTGCAGACAAAATAAGAGAAAGTCAAAAGACAAAATTACATCGACGAAGACTAATGAAACCTGTTAGTTGAATATTGGAGATCTGAATTATGTAAACATGCCATGTTGGTTGATATTCATTGTCTACGTTTCTGCCTAGTTTTTCCCGGTGTTGAAGAGGCGAAACATCTTTGCTCAACTACCCGAGAAGGGTTGCACCTTGAAAAGAGGCAAACTTTTGTATCTTGACTGAACTGTTAACACTTTTATACATTTCAAGTTAGCATTTTGTTATGTGTATGTTGACATGCATACAGTTCAATTTCGCAAGCTTTGAAGGACCCTGAAGGTTATGTACAAATGAAAGGCAAGAAAAGTAAAGTAAGATTTATGTCAGGCGTTTGGAAAATGTCTAAAGAAGGGGAAACGTCTTACTGTAAGAAAGTAAAAGCCTATCCATCTTCAATGTGAATGATGGACACATTTCAGCACTAATATGATAATCGATCCGGTTCATAATTATATCGAGATCATATGTTGCTCTGCCGGACCTGCTGAACGATTGATGACGATGGTGACTACTTCGTCGGTGGTCTGTTCAGATTCAGAATGTGCAATACTGTAATGATGAATTGGTAAGAAAACTGTGCTTTAGCCGAAAAGGTTTCGGATTTAGAATGGCTCTATTGCTCCTTGTATTTCTTTTTTGCCTTTAATAAGGGGAGAAACGTCTTCTCCCAAGGGACGTTAATATGTTGCCCGAAAAGGTATGTATCCTTAAAAGAGGCGAAGCGACACGTTTTGTATATGGTGCTAAATGACGCATCTTCTCAGATATGTAACCAAAAAAACTAAACTGCCATTCGTGAGAAAACCTTAACTCGTGATAGAGTTATGGCAAAGCCTCAAAGGACATGTACGTCTCTGTTGAGTGGGTGTTTTTGGTCAAAAGGACATGTACGTCTCTGCCATTTGTTTCTATAACATCAAAAGGTGTAATATTTGGTCGGAAAGGGTGTCTTTGTTGAATGGATGTCAATCCTAATCATATATCGTGATAGGGTGTGTTCTCTTTTGTATTTTGATTCTTACCTTTTTAGTTGCCAACTGGGATTTGAGTAACCAATAAGAGAGCTATGACAGGGATAATTGTTGCTGACATGGCTTCACCAGAATGCAGAATTAACCTAGTGACGACATGTGGACATTTAGGGTTTGCTATTATATATAAAGATAGGGAGGGAATGGCTCTAGAAAACTATTGTTACATGTGTGGAGATGCGGCGGAAACTTCAGATCATCTATTTATTCATTGTAAGGTTGCTGTTAAGGTATCATGCTTACTCCCTCCAACAGATCATGGTGTTTCCCTAACTCAGTACCTAATTTACTAAGGTGTTGGCAACTACAATACTATCATGAAAACAGTGATATATGGGATCTCATCCCAGCTGCTATCATTTGAGTGCTATGGAGAGAAAGAAACTCAAGATCTTTTGATAGAAGGCACACTTTCTTGACAGACAATGATCTCGCTATCGAAGCTAAAGCGCTAGTTATTTCTTGGGCAAATGCATTTGGTTATACTATAAGTGCTTCTGTCAGATGGGATGCTTTATTTGCTTAATCTAATTTACTTTCTCTGTTTTGCTACCACTGGTAGCTTTGTAAATTCTCTCTATCAATAAAATCTTCTCCTTCTGATAAAAAAAAAAAAAAACATTTGAAGTGCTAATTTAATCCTTGAACGGGTCAGTACACAACAGTTGTAAAAATTAAGGATTCTACTCTGGCTATTTTGTGGTGGTGCAGTGCAAACAGTTTCAGGCACCGACACTTAATCACTTAGTGACTCCTTGCCAAAAGATATTGCTGTGATGAACAACCTGTTACAGGCATGTATGTTTTCACAGATCAAAACAACCTGGTAAAACCCAACAAGTGACCATTTATTTTTCTCCGCTCTTCTATCTTTACTCTATTGACTAACTACAAACGAAATAACAAACTAAACAAGTTACTAAAGAACAACTTAATACTTGAAACAACATGGATCTAATCATGTAGTGACAAATTACAAATTTCATCATCAATACACAGTAATCTATATTTCCTAATCATAATGGTTTATCTCTAATGACTGATTATTATTTTCAACTCTTTTTATGGTTCTGCATCTGTTTCTCATAGAAACTGTTTTACGATATATTTTCTTCTTTCTTCTACAACTGTTTGATTTTCGGGAGACGCAATGAATGTTGAAGATAAAATATCTTACTTTGAGAGGAAAAATTATAATGAAAAATAATTTTTTTGTTGTTTAATGATGCTATTGAATCATATGCCATGAATTTGTTGCTGGTATCTTCCTTCCTTTCTAAGAACAAAAGAGGGAGGCACAAGAGATCTACAAATATGCTACTTATATAAGGTTTAGGGCTCTGCTGGTTTTAGGTCTACTTATAGACGGGTATGATTTTGTGTCTTCCTACACGTGGAAGGTTTAAAAGGGTTGAGTTCTTCTTGGAAAGAGAGAAAAAAACATGAATAAAACGAATGCGCGGAGGCGAGCCCCACTGTATGTGATAGAGAATTTTCTGTCATTTGTTTTTGTCATGGTTGTGCGATCTGCGGACACACGGATGTAAATTCGAAAAAATATCTGGTCAAGTCCATGATGCTTCTCTTCCCTAGGCTAATCGAGAAATCCTAGATGTGGCTTAGCCTAGTCTCACCAGCAACAACATTTATTGGAAATAAATTTGATCTCGATCTAGCTTTGCTAGAGTCATCGGATCTACAAATCCAATAGTGGTGGTGGTTTTAATGGAAATTCAGTTTTTACCCTTGGAGTGAAAAACTCTATTGAAAACATCGACTATTAGATTGGTTCATCCAATGGCTATAGCAATGCTAGATAAAAAAATGATCTAACATTGCTAGATTTTTATTTGCTACATTATCTTTGTCTTGAGAGGAGGCTCTTTTGAGCAAGGGCTATTGCAGGACACCTTTTTCGCCTAAAGGTTTGTTTACATATCATATGATCTCTTTATAATAGTATGTGCTACATGCTTTAGGAGTATATATTAGGAACAACTTACCATCATTGAGTTTTTGGAGATGAAATATACTGCTTATGAAGTTTTCCGAAATGGAGGAGATCGATTCGACAAACAGGATGAGCATCATATTTTCATCCCCAACTACTGTTGGTGAGGAAGCCTCAATACATCAGTCTATTTTTGTTGTTCATTAGTTTGTCTTGGTTTATCTTACTTAATAGTTACTACCATTATCTTTGTTTTGTGAGGATTCACTGTAGCAGCACTGCTAAGGCAAGCAAATAGTTCTTCGAAGGAAATAGTTGTTACTCCTACTCAAGTCAAAGGTAGCAGTAATGGTAGAAGACTGGCAGTATCACCAGTAAGATCAGTGTATCCAAAGTCGAAAGAGACATCTGATAAAAACAGCAGGTACTGAGGTGCCTCCTCTGGTGGGCAGTGGAAAGAAGGCCGATCCTGAGGTTCCTCTTCAAGTGGGTAGTGCAAAAGAGGCAGGTCCTGCCAGTATTGGCAACTTCAGTGACAAAGATTCCGAAGACATGGTTTTGAACATAGAGAATACTTCCATAATCAAGGGATTTCCAGTACCGAACCAATTTGTTGCCCTATACAACACGATATATGACAAACATGGGCATATAGCCACGAAAACAGT
>JAJJMA010111199.1:0-12517 GCA_023529015.1 Papaver nudicaule | reverse complement strand
AGGGGTGTATTGGTAAAATCTCTACTATAGGGATTTTACCAACTACAAGTATTGTCGTAGTAGGGTGTGCTGAAGGCCATTCTAAAAATTCAAACTGTTCCCTCGCTTTTACAAATTCTAAAATGAAATTTTGGCTAAAATGTAGTGGAGTTGTTAATACAGGATTATATCTCGGAATTATGGGAGACCATTTCTAAAAATATATAACCACCCCCGATATTTTTTCTGATCTATTATTGGCTGGAAATCTGAAAATTATGGAAACTAACCATGTTGGTTACACGAAATCTGTGGAAACATATCTTACAGATTGAAGAAAAAAAACCTCCAAAAAAATTTCAACAAAATTCTTTTGCGCGGGATGAAAATCAGACGAAAATTCCAGGGCGGGAATTATCCCGCCCAGTGTTTTGGTAAATTAAAGGTAAGTCAACTTTCCTCTCCATTCGGTTGTTATAGCTTTGTTTCATTTTGCTGCATGTTTTTTTTCTCGAAACCCTAATTCTATTACTAGGTCTTACCTTCGCTGCTGGTATGATTTGTTAAACCCGATCTCGATTTATGTTGTATCAAAGCACAAAGCACAAGCATATGACAACGATGGATTGTTTTGAATTTTATTTTTCTTTTTTTCTTTTGACAAGTAACTGATAATCATAAATATTTGCAGATTATCATATATCATAGATGTACATGTTAAATATCAAGGGTTTTAACTACTTAGATTTGAATACATTTTAGGTTAAATACAAGTAGAATCAAATATGCATGTTAGATGTCACGGGTTTTAATTCTGGTTGTATTAAAGAGCTAGTTTTGCCGTCATCATGGGTTGCTTTAAAGTTACATCTTTCAACGAGTATGTACTATGTACTTTGTGTTCTGTATAAGGGCTTCATTGAATGGAGGAACATGGCTTATAATTGTAAAACATGTTGCTTTTGCTGTTAGATTTAGCCAATGTTTTTTCCAACGTAAGCTCATATTCCTATATTGGTTGTACTTTCAGATACGCTCATGGATTCTTCAGAAGATAATTATTATGAAGATATCTCAGATACCGAATATGGTTTTGGAAGTGAAAACGAGAGTTACGATTGTGCTGGTGGCAAATGTGAAGTAGAAGAAGAAGAAGAAGAAGAAGAAGAAGAAGAAGAAGAAGAAGAAGAAATAGATTGTGGGACTCCACGCTGCCAAGCTGCAAAAGAAGAGAAAGGTTTAAGAAACACATGTCCGGAACCTTTTGATGATTATGGAGCATATGATTTGAATGGTAATGCTTGTAATATTGTTCTCGTTTGTTTTTAATTTTCCATAAAACATGTTTCATAAGTTGTTTCTGCTATTTACAGATACCGAGATCCAAGAAGATGAATTGAATGTGATTGATGATAAGTTAGTATCTGAACCAACTGATAGTGTAGCAGAAGAAACACAGATTCTACCAGAGAAACCAGAAAAGTCTGTGAAAAGCAGAAAACCCAAGGGAATGTCAAGGCTAAGAAAACAACATAAGGATTATAATAAAGAGGCCATGATGGCTAAATTACAGGTATGCAGCTAATTATATTCATATCTATAAGGCTATCGCTATATTTATTTATCATTTATATTGTATATCTGCTATTAACTTTCCGTTAAATGTTATGGTAGCTTTACTACAATGCCAACAATTCGTTGAGGAAAAAGGTGGAATCTAAGGATGCACTAATAACGGAGTTGACCATGTCGATAAAGACTTTAGCATCGACCCTCTCTACTCAAGGAATACCAGTACCAGCCATTGCTTCCGAATTGATCAGAAATTATGGCTCAAAAGTAAGTTAACTGCTCCACTAGATGGTGCGCTTATGATATTATATTTACTGTATAGGTCAATGATTTGGCGCGCAATATCTAATTTCATGACAATGTTCAACTTCACGCTTCAGGAAAATTTGACAAGCCTCCCGTCGTCTTTGGGAGGTGATGGACCTATCAAACAGATCCATCCATATGCGGATGCGATGCATTCAACCGAAAAATCCTCAAGAAAACAACCCGTATCTGCACCACTGGAGTCTGCTTCAAGCTGGAAAAGGACTGACATAAGAAGGACCCTCCTGGTACAGATTCAATGACCCGTCGTTCCAGTTCCCCAACTTCTTTACTATCTACACCAAAGTCTGCAACTCCTTCATCTACTCAGGAATCTCACAATTTAGCAACTAATGAAGGACCTTTAGGAAAAGTAATATATTTATCTTATTTCAGGCATTTCATTCTGTATTGTTCATGTGTTTTCGCTTTATGATGTTCATATGCTATGTATTCATGCAGAGTGTAGGATGTGAACTTTGGTCTGGCACAAGGGAAAACGTTGTTGCCAGAGGTACTGCTTTTGTGTCAGACGAAAGTAAAGAAGTGATTGTGCATGGATACACTGCCAAGATCACTTGCTACAGAGTCCAGGTTACTGAAGTACTGAATGAAAATCTCGTACTACCAATACCCGGCGATGAGTTTAAAACGTTAAAGTAAGCTTGTGGCACTATTATCCCTTGGCCCAAAGCTGAAATCGTACTTCTTCAACCTCCTGAGGTTAGTTGCTTTGCTTGGCTTCTTTGCTTATTCATCGAATAATTTGCTACACCAATCCGCCTTATCCAGCTTGTATTCAGAACTAGATTAGACATTGATATGTTAAAACAAAACCCACAGTAGTTAGATAAGATCCCAATATGTGCTGACAACTCTTTAATTGAAGAATGCTAGTGTGAAGTTAATAAATCCAGATACGTGGTTACTTGTTTGATTATGATTTAGATCTGCAATGCGCAGTTTCAACCAATGTAAAAAAAGGCTACTTCCCTACATTCTTCTCCATTGTTCTATTTTATCTGTGTCTTCATAAGACCAGCATAATCACGTTTGATACATGAATCCTCACTATTTCTCTACTACTTCAGGCGACTCAACAAATACTGCCGCAACCAAATTTTCTGCAGCACATTGAGAAGCCAAAAGAAGCAGTTCAAGCTACTCAAACTTCAAGTCTCCCGTCGTCTTCACTGGGAGGTGATGGACCTGGCAAACAGATCCATCAATCCGAGGTTTTGATTCATTCGACTGAAAAATCCTCAAGAAAACAACTTGAATTTGCACCACTGAAGGTTTCTTCCACTAAGAAACAGTCTGCTGAGCCTAAGAAGGAACCTCCTTGTACAGAGACGGTGACCCATCATTCCAGTACCCCAACTTCTATACTATCTAAACAGAAGTCTTCGACTCTTCCATCTTCTCGGGAATCTCACAGATCAGCAACTAATGAAGTCCGATTCGGAAAAGTAATACATATTATCTTATTACAGGCGTTTAAATCTTTACCGTTTTTGTGTATCTCTTTATGATTTTCGTATTCCATGTATTTATGCAGGGCGTAGGATGTCAACTTTGGACTGGCAAAAGGGAAAACGTTGTTGCTAGAGGTACTGCTTTTTTGACCGAAGAAAAAGAAGTGACTGTGTATGGAATTCCTGTCAGGATCGCATGCTACAGAGTCCAGGTTACTGAAGTACTGAATGAAAATCTCGTATTACCAATACCCGGCGATGAGATTAAAACGTTAAAGCAAGCTTGTGGCACTTTTATCCCTTGGCCCAAAGCTGAAACAGTACTTCTTCAACCTCCTGAGGTTAGTTGTTTTGCTTGGCTTCTTTGCTTATTCATCGAATAATTTGCTACATTAATCCGCCTTATCCAGGTTGTATTCAAAACTATATTAGACATTGATATGTTGAAACAAACCCACAGTAGTTAGATAAAATCCCAATATGTGGTGGCAACTCTTTAAATCAAGAATGCTAGTGTGAAGTTAATAAAACCAGACATTTTGTTATCCTGTTTGATTATGATTTTCTGCAGCACATTGAGAAGCCAAAAGATGTAGTTCAAGCTACTAAAACTTCAAGTCTCCCGTCGTCTTCACTGGGAGGTGATGGAACTAGCAAACCGATCCATCCATCTGAGGTTTTGATTCATTCGACTGAAAAATCCTCAAGAAAAAAACTTGAATCTGCACCACTGAAGGTTTCTTCAACTAAGAAACAGTCTGCTGTGCCCAGGGAGGACCCTCCTTGTACAGATACGGTGACCCATCGTTCCAGTTCCTCAACTTTTGTACTTTCTAAACCGAAGACTAAAACCGTACTTTATCAACCTCCTGGGGTTAGTTGCTTTGCTTGGCTTCTTTGCTTAATTCGTCGAATAATTTTCTACATCAATCTGCCTTATCCATCTTGTATTCAGAAGTAAAGTCGAATCATTTTGTTCAGGCGACTCAACAAAAACTGCGGCGACTAAATTTTCCACAAGACATTGATAAGCCAAAGAAATCAGTTAAAGCTACTCAAAAGGCATCTCAGACTATGCAGGGTATCAAATGCAACCTTTTTTTGGGTTCTAAGGAAGAAGTTCTCGCTAGAGGTAAAGCTTTCTCTATTGGAGGAAAATGGAAAGTGAACGGATCAGAGCATTTGATTGAATGCCACAAGATATTGGTGTTGGAAGTATTAAATGGAAAACACTGTTTAGTCATTCCAACGATGAATATTCAATGTCTAGATGATGCTCACGGAAAATATATTCTTTGGCCCAAAGAAAGCACCGAACTTCTACCATCGCCTGAGGTTAGTTGTAGTGCAATATGTTTTCTTTGTTCTCTGAATATTTCTTTACATGAATCTTTCTTGTCTAGTTTGTATCGAGAAGAAAATGAGACAAATGCTAGTGTGAATTAGAGTACTTAATAAGTAGAGATACGTGGAACCTGTTTGATTATGAGATAGCTGTGCAGCATTTCAAAAAGGTGTAGACTTCAGTTCAAGTCTGCCAGTTAGATAGTTGTACAATTATTTTTCATGTTTCTTCACATTACAAGAGAATCCACATTGGATTTGGTAATACATGTATCAAGAATCCTAACCATTACCAAAAGAAAATGCAGCAGGTACCTAAAAAAAAACCGCTTCAGATAGTGCTGCACAAAAAGAGTCAGAAAGCAGATCAACTATGTGAGAATGGTTCCCAAGGTACAAAATCTCAATCTGGGCGACCAGAAGAGACTAAGAAAAAGGTGCACATTTCATTCTGTCTAACTGGTCACATTGTTTGAGAAATTTTTTTCTGCTTCTTCACATGACCATTGAATCCACGTCAGGCTTAGGAATATCTGCTACATGAATCCTAAGAATAACCCTCTTGCTGCATGTACCTACAAAAAAAGCTGAGCTGCAAAAAGATAGGAAGGAAGCAGGAGATCAACTAGCTGGAAACGGTTCTCGGAGTACCATATCTCAATACGGTCCATCAAAGCAGGCAGACAAAGTAGTTGGAGTACTAAGGGAATCTCAGATTACGCCAACTCAATACGCATTGGTATTTGTTGTCTTAAAGGCATCAATTAAATACGTATTGGTTTATATTTTTCTATTTATGATGTTCATATGGCAGTATATTTCTGCAGGGTAGAGAGTGCAATATTTATGGAGATACTAAGCAGAAATTCCTTGCTAGAGGCAGAGCCTTTAAATCAACGAGAAAACATCATTTACTTGAAACAGGTGCAGAGGTTGACTGCTTCTTAGTCCTGATCAAAGAAGTATTGGATGAAAACTGCAGTTTACCTGTACTAGCAGGAAATCTTGCAAAATTAGAAAGTGCAAAGGGTTTTGTCATTCCTTGGACAAAGACTATGCTTTGTGGTGTTAAGGTTGGTTTGCTTAGCTTGTTTGCTTTATTCTTGAAGATATTTCTTTAATAATGTGGTCTTCGCATGACCAACGAATTCCAGTTGGATTTGCATGAATTACTACTCTCTTTCTGTAGGTACCCTTACAATCTTCTCACAGAAATACCAAAGAGCACGGAGTACCTGTTGAAAGTACTGACAAGCTTATTTCCGAGGAACTTAAAGAAGATGATCAACCAAAAGTGGTGCTACCAAAAGTGGTGCTACCAAAAGACCATGAGTTACAACATTTAGAACCCAAACAGCAAGTCGATAGTTTACAAGCAACAGAAGTACATGATGTGGATGAAGGACAACAAAAAGTGGTGCTACCAAAAGACCATGAGTTACAACATTTAGAAGCCAAACAGCAAGTCGATAATTTACAAGCAACAGAAGTACATGTTGTGGATGAAGGACAACCTGATAATCTACCGGCTGCAAAGAAAAAAATCTCAAAGAGAACCAGTAAGGTGTATCAAATTCCAGATGGGAGCCAGAGGTGTACCAGGAACAACGGCAAGAGGCAACAACTCTGTCAACTGGAGGTGGGGAACCGAGCATCTAAAAAACAGAAGCAACAAAGGCAATAACGTTTTAGATAGATGGTCTGCCATGTTTCTGGAGCAAACTTTATTAGAACATAGTTAATACATTTTCTTTTTGCATATCATCACAGCAATAAAAATGATTGTATTCTAATTTACATTTGTGTAAATGACCCGTACGGGTCCGTTCGGGTTCGGGTTCGGGTTATGAGATCAAGTCTCTTGCCCAAGCCGGCACCCGGAAAAATGGGCATATAAATGAACGGCCATTAGATGCATCTTAACGGCCATAAATTCATCAAATTGAACGGCCTTAAATGCATCTAAATTGACGGTCGGAAATCCATCTAAATTGACGGTCAAAAACCCATCGAATAAGATATAAACGGTAATAATTGAACGGCTGAGGTTCCATCCCACTGATACAATTGAACGGTTCCTAGTAGAACACGTGGCAGGCTGGGAACACATCCTGTTTGACGGCTGAGAATCCATCATTTATCCTCAAAATTCGCCCGAGATGAACGGTACCCACAGCTACACGTGGATGGTGGTAGATCAAATATTAACGGTATCCATGACTACACGTGGATGGTGTAAGATCAAATATTAACGGTATCCCTGGTTCCACGTGGATGGTGGAAGATCAAATATGAAGGGTGAGAGATGCACCAGAGATTGCACTCGTTCGCGTGGCTAAATAAACACTTTGCGTGTCTTAAGTGCAGTAATTGGCCACATGAGAAGCAATTTCTCGAGGCTAAAGGGAAGCAACAGCCACAAGTGAAGCAAGTTCACGAGTCTAAAGGGTAACAACAGCCACATGAGAAGCAAGTTAACGAGTCTAAAGGGTAGCAACAGCAACATGACTTCGAACAACACTTGGGAAAAGCTGCGGCACCATGGCGGCTTTGTCACGCGAATTATAGCCGAAGGCCACACGAAATTTCGCGTTGCGGAAAAGGTAGTCTAAAAATACGCTATTACTTGCCACGCGATGAGCATTTGTGATTGGCGTGACATAAACCATACGGCCACGCCAATCTGGCGTGGCATCAGACCAGATTTGTACTAGTGGGCGGTATTGAAGATCGGCGGATGTGGACAAATAGTGTCAGAACCAAAGTTGTTTGTATTAGATGTAGTCCATTATGTAAAATGCCTATAAAAAGGCCATGTATCACAACTGAGTGAAGGGTTGGAAAAGTGAACTCTAGGGTTGATCTTTTGAGAGAGAAAGAATTCCTTCTTACTCTCAAGAGCTCAAATACTAGTGAAGATCTTAAGTTTGTCAAGTGATTACCATTAGCAAGGTGGGAGTTTATGAGTGACATGAGTTAATAATATATGTGTGCTTGAGGAATATTGCTTTAATCTTGATTAGCGTCTTATGCTTGCCTTATCTTGCTTAATCTGCTTTATATTACTGTCTAAATGTTCTTCATGTATTAAGGGATACCTTACCTTGAATAATAAGTATTAGGACGTGTTTAGGCTTGATAATCGTGGGTGTACTAGAAGAGGTTTGAACTTGTGTTTTCTCAAAAATTTTCTTCTTGATTTATAAAAACTTAGGTTGTTTTACACTAATAAGGGTTTTAATGATAAATATGTTGCTGATAGTTTTTATTCATGAGAGTACTACTGTGAATTTTTAAGGTTTTCTCCTGTACAAAAAGTTTCTGAGTGTGTTATGAGGTTGTGTTAAAACACATAACTATTTCTATTTTCAGTTATACTTTGCATCATTAGTGTGCTTATGAGTGTGTTTAGGCGATAGTTGTGGCTAAGAGCGGCTTATTTGGATTCTTTCCTACTGATTTACAAAACTTAGGCTGCTCTTTTCTTCTAATAAGGGTTATGGCTACCAAACCATGAGTTTTAGTTCCTCTTTGACACAGAGTATTGTTGTTGTTACGAAACATATGATTTGCGGTTAGTAATCTCCAAAAATTTCTTTCTTTGGTATGTCACAATGGGTCTAGAATCATAGAAAGGTTATCATTTTAGGCGTGTTCAACACTTTTATAGCTATGATTAGCACTTGTCCCTTTATTTTCGAATGACGAAACGTAGTTTTTGGGTTAAAATTTTTGTGAAAAATCATTAGCCAAAAATTGAAGGCCGTACAGGTTTTGATCCTTATTTTGGGAAGATTGGCAAAACTTTGGTGTTTTTCAGTTTTCATAGAGTTTCAAAAATTAGGGTTTTTCTCAACTACCAACAAGATTAGGTCATGCTCTGCAAATAGTACGACTGAGACTGCACTCTTTTGTCTGTTCTTTACCTTACATCAGTTTCTCAACCACCTCCACTAACCAATTTGGCATTTGCTAACAGTCAAGCTAGCTTAATACTGTCAGGAAGTGCCTTTGTTGTTTTCTACACAGGATACCAAATGGCGACTAGGAGAAAAGGAAGTACGGCGTCAGCAAGCAAGTTTCCTAAGTTTCCCATATCAACTCAACCGCTAACTTTCCCTAATTGACATAACACCAGGAGTTCAACAGTACCACCGTTGGGCTTTGCACATGATTTTTTCTCGAGCGGCAATGCAAGTCAGTAGCAAGCAACTCCACAAGCAGCGACACAACAACAACAGCCAACAGTAGAACAACAGCAGTCAGCAGCATTGCAGACGGCGGTATCGCAACAACAATCAGCAGCCATGGAAAATGTTGT
Organism: Papaver nudicaule; assembly: GCA_023529015.1. Lineage (NCBI taxonomy): Eukaryota > Viridiplantae > Streptophyta > Magnoliopsida > Ranunculales > Papaveraceae > Papaver > Papaver nudicaule. Next base: position 3,520 of record JAJJMA010111199.1, on the reverse strand, counting down.
GGTAGAGGATGTAACCCATTTGGATGGGATACCAGAAGAGGAAGACGAGGTAGAGGTCCCTATACAAAGCAAGGGTAAAGCTGTGAATGTCGGTAATACAAAAGAAGTTTCAATTGCCGGCGATACTTCTCATGCAGTAGAAGGGTTGTCAAGGGCAGTAGGCGGAAGTCATAATACTAATGGTTTCGTTTCAACTGGTAATGGTCATATGGTATATGGGAATACTTCAAATGAGGCAGAAGGTAATAGCACAATGGCGGCGGTTGCTGGAATGTCAAAAACAACGCCGGTAACAATCTCAGAGGGTAAAGCGGGGTCCACTAATACTACAGAAGAAATGTTGAACAAATTCCTTGAACAGAGCACTATAAATCAAGGCCAGATGCAATTACAGATGCAACGGCAGATGGACATTATTCTCCAAAGTAATCGACAATTAGCAGAGGAACATAAGAAATTGATGGAAAATCGCAGCAGAAGCCGCTCAACTCATACAATTCACAACACTCAAAAGAGTAGATCTAAGAAGCCAGAGGTAGCAACATCGACAGTAAAAAAAGGAAGAAGGAAGTAAGAAGACCAAAAGATCTAATCATAATGAGGAAAGCATCGCCGACTCAGACAAGATGAACGGAATGAATGAATGCGTGGCAAAGGAATTACGCCGTATGAAGAGAAAACTGGCAGAGGTAACAGGCGCGCCAAAGGATGATAAACTAAAGAAGGCCATCTCAGAAGCAAAAAAGACGCCATTTGTAGATCAGATCACTTATGGGAGGGTATCCAAGAGATTTTCTATGCCAACTTTCACATCAATTTTCGACGGCATAGGAGATCCATCTCAGCACTTGCAATGCTACATAAGAGATTTAACAGCATGGACTGGCTCAGATCCAATAATGTGCATGTCATTCGCCGCCTCCCTTAAGGATGAAGCTTCAGCATGGTTTGACAGTTTGGAGGCAAAATCAATTATGACATATGCGGAACTGGAAGAAATATTCATAGCAAATTATATTCAAAACAAAAGAGTACACCCAGGGGTAGAAAAATTATTCAATATCAAGAAAAGGCCTATGGAAACGTGCAGAAGTCATATCATGAGGTGGAGAAAGCTTTGTAGTGAAGTTGGAACGACGGTTTCAGATAAAGAGAAGATGTGGGCGTTTACTAGTTCCATGGAGACAAATGATCCAATGTTCCAATCTTTGTATTGGACCCCGGCGGCAGATATGGGTGAACTAAGAGCTAGACAAAACGAGTGGTTGTCGTACGAGGAAATGCAAGAGGAAGAAACCCGCCAGAAGAAAGAAAAAGCAAGGCACGCTAATTCTACCAACAATTTCTCACCAGAAGTGTGAGTGTAGAAATGCCTTAAGCCAATTTAGGGTGTTTAAGAGAAGGTTTGTATTAAAGGGAGCATCCATAAGAGTAAAGAATGGTGACAACAGTATACTTCAGCGGTTATCACTTACAGGGAGATGGCGCTGAGAGAAGTTGGGCATAGTGACATACTTCAAGATAAGTGACAGCGGTACGTTATCGACAAAAGCTGATTAAGTTGGTTGAGCATTTAATGCTGAGCAGAACGGTCGGATTGTCAGAGCTGACTTGTTGACTCAGTGGAATTCGAGTCATCAATCTTATCCAATCTAACGCAAAGGACGTTGAAGATGCAAAGGAAGGGCGCTGAGGTGCTGAGGAAAGACGGCGGTATTGAAGATATCAGAAAGAAGACAAATAGTGTCAGAGGGATTTGTACGTATTAGCTATATCCCATTATGTAACTAGGCGCCTATATAAGGCTATGTATGCCCACTAAGAAAGGGGTTGGAAAAGTGATTACTAGGGTTTGATTTATTGAGAGGAAGAGACCTTCTTCTCCTTAGCTCAATCTCAGGGTAAGATCTTGATATTGCTGTAGAGTGATTGTCCTTTGCAAGGTGAGATGCAAGGAATCTGTTAATGACAATCTATACATGAGAGTTATGGCTTACTGATCTATATGTTGTGTTTGTGGTTTTTACTCATGATTGTGTTTCATATCTGTGTTCAAGTGTTGTTATGTATGTTAATGATGTCTTACTCTAAATATGTCTATTGTGTTATGTTTTATGGTCATTAAGTATGGGTGTATTGGTAAAATCTCTACTATGGGGATTTTACCAACTACATTTTGGCGCTAGAAGAGGTCTGAACCTGTGTTTTCCAAAAAAAATTCTTCTTGTTTTAATGAAACTTAAGCTATTCTTTGTGGTAATGAGGTTTTTAAGTATTGGTTATGCTGCTGTGTTTGATTGCTGTTAAAACTTTCCCTTTATAGGAGTTGTGAGTATGTTTACTGTTGTTTAAGGAGGCTGAACCTTAAAAAGCTCCTATTTGAGGAAGTATTGAATGTCTTTAACATGATTGAGGGTGTTCTTAATAGTAAATATGCTGCTGATAGTTCTTAACCATAAGTATGCTGATAAACTTGTAGGGAGTAAAACCCCTCGGAACACGTGTCTCGCATCTAGGAAGCCTAACCATGCCGAGAGGATTGACAGCGAGATCTCGGACCAAAGAAGAAGGTCACCTAACGAGCGAAGTGGAGACTCGGAGAGAAAGGATTCGGACCATGTCGAAGGACCGAAGCCCATGAGTCAACCTCGGAACGATAGCGAATAAACCGCCTTACTCGACAGGGACTGACACCACCACGATTGAGTCGTTTGTCTTTATTAGCTGTAAACCACCCAAGCTCGGCCTATATAAGGCGAGCTTGGAAAACATTGTAGGGGTTGGATTCTTTTGGGTTGAGCCTAAGCAGCAAGAGAGAGATTAGGTCTGTTATCTCATCTGGTTCCTTAGGGTTATATTCATGTAATCACAACATCGAAATACATGCAAATCTTCTTATATTTTGCCTTTACTGTCATAATTTTGGTCTTTAATTACTGTTCTTAGTACCTTCGGTATTGTTCTTGTGGTCTTCGCACCATTAAATCTCATTTAAACTACTGTATGTATGAGTAGATCTGATGGATATGGCTCCTTGAGTACCTATGCAGATTTTCTACTCGTACAGTTTGGCGCTAGAAACAGGGATGATTAAAACAACTTAGGGTTTGCCTGTGATTTTTCGGGTTCTCAAATTTTTTGATATATTTTCTAAATCTTCTCAAAAGATTTTCAAAAGCTTGTTTTCCAAAAAGAAGCTCCTGTACCTTAAGCATCTAAATGACCTTAAAGGCTTTGGCATGTTTAAGAGTTTTTTGGAGCATAGCATCAGGTGATAAAATCATTCATTAAAGAGTTCTCAAAACCTTGGTATGAGGAAATCGATTTCCAAGAGAGGCAGTTTATATTCGCTTTAAACCTTTTGCAGAATAGCATCCAGTCTTACGAAAAACAATTACAAATTCGTGCTGTATCCAAAAATCCATTTTAGGGTTTTCAAAATTCATGCTATACATAAAAATCCATTTTAGGGGTTTTAAATTTCGTGCTATATTTGGAAATAAAACTTCATAAAAAGAAC
>JAJJMA010111196.1:0-10974 GCA_023529015.1 Papaver nudicaule | reverse complement strand
AAGAATCGTGTACAAGGAAACTGGATCTAATGCTTTGCAGGTTTACTCTAATTCTTTGTAGTGACCATCTATTTCCTTCAAGAAATTTTCATGGTCAAGTAAAATTTCTTTTCTTTATTTGTGTGGACAGGTCTTGCGAGAAATGGCATCGATGGGTGCAAGCAATTTGAGCAGTTGGTTGCTCGAATCAATGCCAATGGGAGAATTTGAGTACCAAAACTTAAATGAGAAGGTGTCACATGGCTTTGAAAAGAGTTTGATGGAGAGCTTACTTAGAAGCTCGATTAAGAAGATGGAAGTTTTGGCTATGGAGGGTTTATCCATTGTGATGGGCGCAAAAGGCAAGGCAGCCAAAGAAAAACGAGCAGAAAGGGAAAAAGAATGCATTATTCTTGCAGTGCTGATACAAATGAGAGACCCAGAAGAAAATTATGAAACTTTTGGAGACATGATGATTGGGTTGGTTGAGGTTTCTGTTGCAGAAGACAGTGGGTTTTCCATCGAAGGGGTTCATGTTGCAGGCATCTGGAATGGTTTTCAGGGACCCAATGAGAAGATTAGGGCTATAAATATGGCAATCGAGGATGGAGAAAACCATATCTGGAGCGTCTCTTTGAGAAGTTGTGCAGGGAAACTTAACTGTACCTGTTGGAAATGTGTCAGGAACCCTAATCTTGCTTTTGCTTCATGAATGTAAGAAATAAATTGTGTTTGATGAAACGCGATCAGTTTTTGATTTAATGTTTGTTCAAATGAAGCTGTCATTTACCTAGAGGAATACATTACTTTAGGAATCTTGAATCCCTTTTAGTATAGGGAGCAAGCAAGAATTCTGCAGCAAACTAACACCAGATTAACATGAACATGTAGATACACACAGTTCCTGCATATTATACCAACTTCTGCACCTAAGCACCCCATAGAATTATCTGACACATGATGCTAAGCAGCTTCTGCATATGTAGATACCAGCTTCATCTTGATTCATAATTTCTCAATTGACTATGTATGTAATGTTCAGATCAGGTGAAGTTAAGATTTTCAATTCAGCTCGTCTCGAGTAAAAGTACTTGAATCTAATTTCTTCAGTTACATTGAAGTCCAGGGTGTTTCGGAGGGGCAACAAAATAGAAGAGGGAAGGGGGAAAAAACAACTATCCATATAAACAACTAATTTCAATTAAGGGCAGTTTTGAGTTCGGTAACAAATAATGTCATGATAAAGTATGCTAATTATTTACTACAAAGTATACGGCAAAGGTCAAGGAGACCTTAATTAGTGCTATCAATCAGAGTAAGGTTACAGAATTTTACAAGCTTAGTACTTTGTTGGTATGACTCTCATGGCTTCCGAAGAAATCTCTACTGATGTTTCTACACTCCCTGGAAGGACAACAAGGAACAAATTTCAGTACAAGAACGAATAGCACCACCAAGAATAATACGGAAGTCTTTTAAACTGAATTATAGAATTTATAGCAGCTGGACTTAATATTTACTTATCTACACTGAAAAGAAGAAAATCTTATAGCAAGTTGTTCTATTCAAATTCAATATATCAATACTTTTAAATATTTTGGACTCAAAAGCAGTATATCTATTTAGGGATTTGTCTTGAGAAGAGGTTTGTTTAAGCTTAATAAAACAAGTTACTTCATACTCTTCTTTCCCAAAAAAATCTGAATCTGATGCTACCTAACTGTCAAGAACTAATTTTCGAAATACCAATAACACGGGAAAATAAGATAAATTGCTTTATTCTGTTTATCTCAAATAAATAAAAGATTGCCTTTCTATTTTTTGTTGAAAGATGAAGAGAAGGAATGCGTTAATACCTTAGCTGGTGTTGAAAGGATTAATTCCCTGCCAGAATCTAAATGGTCATTCATTCGTCTGCATAAATAAATGTAAGTGCATAAATAAGCATGAAACTGAAGAACCGTCATCCAAAACAAAGTCGTGGTGCTACCTCGGCCTCTCAGATTTGGATAGATGCTTGGACATTACCGACGCCTGCATCTAAATACAGAATGATCAGAAAACACCAACCGAAAGCTCAAACAGAAATAACATATCCATGCCATTTAGAAGAAAAAAACAACTTATAAAAGAGACACAGAGATGACTTAGAGGTGATCATGCCCAGTACGAATCTAATACACCACACTGCCCACCAACAGTCCTGATTTATCTTGGCAACATTTCAGCATCTTAAAAACATTATGCATTTCTGCTAACTACCTAGACACCGTAATATTGAATAACCAAGATAATTCAGGAAAAGAAGAAGCCAATACACCTTCCATATCTAGCTAATGAAGTGCCACATGTAAAAACATTTAATTCTCAAGAATGCCAAGAAGACAGATACTAATACTACATAACCAGAAAATTACACCACCTGCTCCTGGATAATGCTCCGCGCCTCAACAAGCTGAGCTTCAAGTTCAAGTTCCCTCTCACTTGCCTCTGATGTAACATCTGCTCCTTTTTGTGCATCTTGTAGTTGCACCATCCGCTCCTTCAAAATGATAGATACATGTGATGTGATGAGATACAAGAGTTTGAAGACAACGGTATTATAAAAAGAAAGAAAACATGGGTATAAACAGTGTTATACAACAGTATTATTCACCTTTATGGAACTCATTTTAGTTCGTAGGCTCTCTTCAATTTGATTTCTAGCCATGGGAAAAGGTAGGTCAAACACATCCTGGAAGTTACAAAAAAACTTTTTTACAAAACCTCATATTTATATGCAATATATCCAAACTGTCAACTCAAGGAGAGGACATAAAAGACAAAAAGTGAAAACAACCACCATCTATCAATTTGCATTAAAAGCAAAAGGGGGCTGAATATTACCGTCGTACCACCCAATGGAGATTGGGGTGGATCAGCATCAACTCTTTCATTGCCAGCCAAAGTTTGTTTAGATAACCCATTCGGAGCATTCAAGAACTCCCGCATATCCATCTGCAAACATCAAGAACTTAGTACCAACTTAGTGCGTCCCTACAGACATTAATACTTCTCGCAGACAAAGCAGCTAAATTAACAAGGAAGCAAATGTACAAGTTCATATATTAAGTAATCACTTATCGAAGGAAAGTTCAGCCCAAAAAAATCTGGCACAATAATAGACCAGGGATATGCCAGAATATTAGCATGTTGTATAAAGCCATTTGTGTTGATTCTAGAATAGGCTATACGATGTCTTACAATCAACAGTAGTGAAAACAAACTATAAAAAGTTTGCTGTTATATCTAGTCTCTCAATTTTAGACCACAGCAATCGATACCAACAATACAAGCCTATCAAACTGATAGTCTAGCATAATTGATGAATCTCAAACACAAAAGCCTCATGGTTAGTCAGTTACCTGCATTGAGCGTAATAAAGCCCTCAAGTCAGCATTCTCGGCCATAAGTTCTTTCTTCTTCACCTCATAAGCATCCACCTGTTGATTGCACAAGCAGTATTATTAAAGCATATAATAAGAAATATGCACCAAAAGAAGGTCATAAACTGTAGAGACATATTTCATACAATCATTTTATAGAAGTCGCTGTCAGCCTTTTTTCCATTCCAAGTCCCACGCTGACGCCCTTCTTTCTGTAAAAAATGGACATAAAAATAAGTACAGAGTTAGATGCCTCACATTGAATTCCCAAACTACCACGAAAGTACGAATGGACATATGGGTACCTGAAGCAAATTCATTATCTCCATGCCCGACTTTGATTCCTTCTTTTTCTCCATCAAAACTTGGTTTAATCTCTCCTGCAGAATTAGATGTTATGCACATTTATGGAATTAACACCATTAGGCAAAAGTATGGACGCGCTTTCATAAGGATAGAGATGGCTAACTTGATCTTACCTGCAGCTTTATGTACTCCTTCTCTTTTTTCTTCGTCTCATGTATTTGTTGAGTCCGAACTTGCTTTCAGGTTTCATTGAGTACACAGAGATGACTGTCAGAAATGATAGACTAACAGATAACAACATGAAAATATCAAATATGTAAAGTTAACATTACGAATTATGGTCACTAACCTGATTACCGATAACCATCCGCTGAAATTCATCTCGCTCCTGCTGCAACTTATCAATTTGGGCCTTGAAGGTAGCAGCAGCTTTAGCTTCCTAACCATGTAACAAGTTGTGAGACGGTAAATGCTGATTTTAACATAGCTCATAGCTGATATAGAAAGAACTATCTTTGGTACGCCGTCAGAAATGGAGAAAAACCTAACTTTTTGCTTTAGAAAGATGAGTATATAAAGCTAAGTGCCTAAGAATTCAGACCTTTCTTGTTAGTGTGGCCAACTCTCGATCTTTCACTGCTACTTGCGCCTCAAGCCTCTCAACTTTGGCCTCTAATCTCGACATGTCAGATAGCAGCCTACGACAGGAGGAAACAAAATATTATTACGGAAATTGCTAGTTGACCACATAAGTAAGAAAAGTTAACAAACCTAAAACTACACTACATTATGCAACGAATGAAAGAAATGCTTCACATTCACTTTTGGTTATATGTTTCTTAGACACTCTAGAAAATATCACGGTTATCAAAAGAACAAAGAGAAAATTCTTTGAAATGACAGTTAGTACCATCCTTGTAGCATTTAAAATGAGTTACAGCTTACAACCTTAATGGGATAGTCATAGTAACATTGCAATAGCAACAAGTGTATTTTGGTTACCCTCTTGTTAGATTGGTAGCCATACAATACAATGATCATATTCGAAGTCCTGGTTACTATTTCTTCGAAAGTATACGACCGCATGCAATTTTAGGTCAGCCATGAGGATTACCCCCTTGCACATAGGTGATCAAGATTGCACTTCACAAGATACTCTGTAATGTTAGTGTCAGCATTGACATTCCACATGGCAAAAGTACTAAAAAACTACTATTTTCCCATTTTCAAAAAACAGAAAATAAGAACAACCAATCAAAGAAACAATGTGACAGTAATTGGGGAATATTCTAACAATTGGACAATTGAGAAGTTCATAAACGGTCCTAACTGAGCCTAATCAAGCAATTATCCCTCCACATTGCAAGTGACACCATAAAGTCCACTAACTAATACCTACATTTGTTATTTTTCACCAGACACCAATTAATATAGACGAAAGCATCTGGAATTTGTTTCAAATATGAGGAGACATAACATATGAAGACACCAATCGAAAGTAATACAGCAAATATCGATTTTCCCCAATTTTTTAATACTACATAATTTCTCAAAAGAAAAAATCACGAAGACCAAAAGAATCGCATTCACCTCTGTCTCTGCTCATTTGTAGATTCCCTGAAATCGATATCGCGTTGTCTTTGTTGAAGAAGTGAATACATACAATTGCAAGTACGAGCAATTGAGATCTAATTACAAACAAAAAAAACAAAAAGAAGTAATAAGATAATTTCTGAAAAATTTCAAATGAAATCGCAGAAATGAAGTGAAAATAAACTTACTGGATCATTTGCGAAAAGATCAAGGGAAGCAGGAAATCCAAATGTAACGAGTGTTTGATTCAAATACTTCGCACAATGATCTAGGTTTTCAGTATTTGCAAATGCATACTCCCTGTGTAAACAAAAAAAAAAAAAACTCAAAACCCCTAAAAAGCAGTAAAACCCTGCTGAAAAATCAAGAAGCAAAGAAGAAAACTAACCCTAACCCAAAACTCGACTGGTTAGATGTCTGCAAAAAACAAGAATTTGACAATTAAATGAGAGAAATTAAGAGTTGAAATAAGAAGAAGATAAGGTTTTATTAAGGTTTTGAGATTTTTTCTTACTCTACGATCGAAATCGGCTTCAGTAGAACCCATTTTGAAATAAAGGTTTGATTTGTTCTCTGTGGAGTTTTTGAGTGGAGGAGTCTTTGGTTTTGAGTTTTAAGAGAGAGTTAGAGAGAGAGAGATCTAAATAGTGTAAATAAAAATTTGAAAATTGAAACTAATGATGATGGGTTGGGTTTTATTGCTGGTTTTGTTTTTGTTAATAGTTATATTTAGCAAGTTAAGTAACGTATACGCTATTGTGCGCGGGCAGTAAGTAGCAGTACGAATGTTTCTCTTTTTAGTCAAATCCCGATGCGTGACAGTGTCACACGGAAACCCCTTTGCCAGTCAAGTGTTCTATGGCTATGGATATGTAAGGCCGGTTCCAATGGGCCAAACAAACAACATGTTTTACAATCTCACATGGCCTAGTAAAAGTGTAAAACCATTTTGGGGCAGTGGTATCGACAGAAAAAGTAGTTGTCGATCCCGACATAAATTCCGTCGACATATACTTTTTCTGTCGTCGATGGAAATTCTATCGATGTTGACACTTTTTCCATCTACATCGAGAATATTTCCATCGGATATGAATAGCAGAATTTGGGGTTTTTATCTCCTCAGTTCATCTTCTTCTCTCGTTTCAGTTTCTTCTTCTTCTTCTTCGTTTCTTTTTCTTCTTTTTTTTTCTTTTTTTCTTTGAAAATTTTCTTATCGATCATGAAACGCATAGGTAAAAAAAACCTTTTTAAGGTTAGAGAAACCTTTGGCAGAGGCAAAAAAAGAAAAGGTGAAGATGAAGATGATGATTATCCCCAGCAGCCCACCAATATCAAATGGAGTCAAAATAAAGATTATGAGTGTGTAGATGGTGAAAATGGAAGAAGGACAAAGATGTAAAAATACTCTTCAGTAATGCCTTGCCAAAAGGCGATTGCCTACTCAGAATTGCTCAGAATTTACTTATAATGCAACCTGTTCTACGAGCTGAGTATACTCTCTATGAGTTCTCTCTTATAACTCCTAGTGGAGAGAATGATATCATAGTGCAGTGCTAATAACCCCCACCAACTCATAAACCCATCAATTTACTTCATGTCGACATCGCCTCGAATTCCTCGATATCAGAACTAAATTGCTCACTGGTATGTGGTGGAGAGTTAACAAAGACGCATCCTTGCGGATTTCCTCTTAAAATATGGCTCGACACCTGAGTCTCAATGAAAACCTCAGAAACATCGCGGCTCTAGGCCTGTCCAGAGCTCTCTGAGAAGCATACAACAGCCTAAACACACTTAGGCAGGCCACAATCCAAACACAAAATGGTCTAAGAGCAAGCACTATGGTTCTCTATTTGGGGAGACTTCTCTATTGAATAGAGAAATGCAACTACTATGGTGCTAAATTTCTCTATTCAATAGAGAAATTGGTAGACTTTGCTATTGCCTGCTACGGGTTCGTAGCAGGCAATAGTAATAGAGAAGCGAGGCGGAAATCCAATTCCCGCAGGGCGGAAATCCAATTTCCGCAGAAAACTTTTTACGGAAATCCGATTTCCGCCCAGAATTCATGCGGGAATTGGATTTCCGTCCCATAAATAATACCGTTTGACCTTTTTTTCCTTACACCCCCTCTACACCTCAACATCCAACCATCCATCTTTCTATTTTTTCATGACCGTCAGATCCCCAACGACTCTTTTTTCAAAATTCAAAAAAAATAGCCGTTGGGATCTCTTCTATATAAGAAAATTCACCATCTTTGACAAATCCACCCCAATCAATCTTGTTTCTATTGATTCTTTCTTTCTCCCTTCAAATTTTCAATTTTTTTCCATCACAAAATCGATATGGCGACCAATTACACCAAGTTAGAAGATCTAGCAATTACTTACTCTTTCATTCGTAGCCGAATGAATGGTATGGTGGGAGAAGTGGAACCTTGGCAACCGGCGTTTTGGATTCGTGTTTTTGATGTGTTCGTGAGAGTTACAAACAATCCAAATGGTAGAGATAGAAAAAGAATTAGAAGTCGATGGAACCGCATTAGTGGAGACATCTCTGAGTTTTGTCGAATTATGAGAGCTATGTACCAAACAAATACAAATGCGTCACACGAAGAATTGGTCACTCTATCTCTTGCTCGATATTATGAGCTCAATAACCGGGCATTCATGTTTGGTGAATGTTAAAGATCGAGGATTTACAATGATGTGTTATTAAATGTTAAGAGCAACGTGATGGAATCTATTTGGCAAGATATTAGTAGTAAATAAGTTTCAATCAAGTTAGCAAAATAAAAAGTACTGATATTAATTCCAAGTTTCAAGTTAGCAAATAATAAGTTTTCAATAGATTACAACTAAACTAAAATTGGCGAGCATTCGGGTTGTTGAGCAATCCAGTGAACGTTCCTACTCCCTCACCCTCAGCCATGTCCCAGTCAGCATTATTATTAGTAGTAGTAGTACTTTGTGGCCAAGTTTGCACATATTGTTCAGTTTGTTGCACAAATTGCTGGCTCCGATATTGAGATAAAGGAAATTGTTGGTAATCATGCGATGACTGAGAAGTTCTTGGGGTCGATAAAAATCTCCGGGTGGAGTTTCCCTAACAAAACTACTGGTATTACTGCTGGTACTTGCACTCTCATAGAACGGATGATAAGCTTCCCCAGGACCAATGTAAGCTAGCTCCCGATGAACTGAACTAGAGCTAGAAGATCCCTCCATTTGATGGTGGAGGTCCGCTGTATGGTCATACATATAACTGTTCAGTGCAGCATTCTTGTCGGCGAGAAACTGGCTATACTTGCACCATTGTTCCTGTTTCATGACCCCAATCGTATTATAGCATTTTGATATGAATATAAACAAAATATCGCAATTCAAACATAAAGTAGTATTTATATTTATACTTACCGATGTACCCACAGACGCATCATATTTGTGTACCTCCTTCATGTATTCCTCGCCTAACATTCTCTTCATTGCTCTACCATCATTGCCACAAATGACAGCATAAGGCGGCTCCTCAATTGGAAACTGTGGATGGAGAGTTGAAATATACTCTGGAACATATGTAGATTGAGTAAGGCTCGGTTGATCGCGAATTGGAGGTTCCACACGCGCAACATAGACATTCCCAGCATGCACAACTGTGGGCAAATAAGGTCCAATAGAATGGCTTTTCCACCATACATAAAACTCATCTTCTGTGGTCTCGCAGTAGTGCAAAGTATTGTGTCCACCACCCACATAATTTCCCATTTCTTCTGAGGTACCACTCAATTTTGGCGGTGGATCAATGGGAATTGCTACTTTTCCTTGAGTCTGACGAAGACATCGTTCCCCTAGGTACAAGAAGTATTGTCGGTCTATCGGATCATAAAACGAACATCGTTGAACGGACAACCTTCTAGCATTTGCAACATCTCCAATCCCATAGTAGCTACTACGATTCCACGGCAGCCATGTGATACCAATTGGATCGAGAGAATCCAAATGGTTCCGAGCCAATACCAAAGAGTGAGGACCGGTATTTCTTTGTGATCCGGTACCCTTCTTCATATGTCCCTTGTCACATAATTTTAAAGCAGGGAAGAAATCAGGATTACCTTGACCCTCGTCTGTATTTGGCTTCAATACAGGTATATACGACCAAAACCAAGGCTGCAAAAACACGAAGAAAAAAATATCAATGATAAGAAGCGTTAAAGTTTGTTGTTGTATAAACGGGAAAGGTTGACGTACCAATAAAATGTACCAGAAGCATTCCAATTCGCCGGACTTCTGGTGTGTGACCGCATTATCCAATGCGGAATACAACCTTCCCATTATTGTTTGACCCCAATCGTAAGTGTTTACCTTTTCCAAATCAACCAGTAATCTAAGCCAACTTAACGGAGTAACATCGTTCTTGTTTGGAAACAAAACATTGCCGATCACCCACATCAGAAACATCCGAGCAATGTTCTCCACATCAGAATCTTCCCATTGATCTATTGGGGTCTTTTTCCATGTCTGAATGTATTGTCTGATCAGACTCAACTTAATCCCAGATTTTCTTGTTAACGCATTCCTAACATAGTCTCTAGTTTCATCATCAGTAACCACATAGTATCCTTCTCGATTAACCTCCGGACCTGTTTGTTGTTCTTCTTCCACGGTGTTATCTCTATCTTTTTTCTTTGGTGGTTTTACCCACGGAAGTAGAAAATCAGTGTATATATGGCCAAATTCTGCCCAATCCTTCGAACTGAAATCGATCAATTCAATAAGTGTACCACTTCCAACAGCTATACATGTAAGCATAGTAAAATCCCAAGGAGTGAACCCAATTTCAAATCTAGGAGCATGAAAGGTATGCGTGGTGTTCCACCATCTCTCAGTAATGGCGCTTACCAATCTACTATCAGCACTCCCTGGATAATCTACTACAAATATCCCGCCAAATCCACAATTATCGACGATTCTCTTACATTCCGGATGTCGACTTACAATTTCGTATAGTGCATGAAGACCAGCGGCGCTACCTCGGGTATTGATTTGACCCTCGTCTGCTACCGGAGGAAGTTTTCTAACATGCCTATAACAGTGTTTGGACGATACGATTGTAGTTGCATCTATGGTAGGGATCATTTTGAACAACAATTTAATCCTACAATGCATAAGAGCAACATCAAATGCAATACAATCAACAATTGATCATCAAATGTAATACAAACAACAATTGGATAGGTCCATCAAATTACAAATGCATAAGAATTCCATCCTAAATCATCAAATTTCAAGCAATTGCAAACCATTTCAACATTTCAAGCAAATTTAACCTAAATCAATAACAATCACCAAAGTGTTTCATGAAATTATGGTATATGTACGTTAGAAGAACATCATGTTCTTGATTTGTTTGCATTTAATCATTCAAATACATTGAAAATCATGATCAAACAAAAAAAACCCAATTTGGAAACCTAGAATTAAAGAACTCACCTTTATCAAAATTTCTTGATGAAAACTGAAATTGATTGTTTGTATATAACCTTCCTTGATTAGTGAACGCACCCTTTTGATTTGGTTGGTAAATTTGGACTCCAAATTGATGAAAATTGAAATTTTGTGGGAGAAGAAGAAGAGAAAACGAGGAAGAAGAAAAGAAAAGAAACTGAAAT
>JAJJMA010111170.1:0-12342 GCA_023529015.1 Papaver nudicaule | reverse complement strand
GTTTATATTCCTTAGGCAAAAGTAAGAACAAGTTCTCACAAGGAACCAACTAATTCTCTTTGAAAGAAGTCATGACGAAGTTATTGATTTCCTAAATATCTTGATCTTCATTCATGGGCATAGGAATATCAAACTCGAATTCCTTAGTCTCTTTTGTAGAGACTTTATGCACTTCTTTCATTAGCTCTTCTTGTTGACTCACAAGAGCTTGTTGAACATCCAGAGTTTTCAGAAACACTTCTCCAAGAGATCTTAATTCTCTCTTTGTTTCTCTGCATTCTTTGAGAATGGATGCAATCCTTTGATTCTTCTGAGAAGGCTTTTCATCCTTGTCAGATTTTGATTTCTTCTTCTTCTTCTTCTTCTTGAACCCGGGTTTCTTTCCTTTGTTTTTGGCTGTTTTCAAAGGATCATCTGGTTTCATGGTACCCTTGTCAGTTGACCTAGGATCCTTGCCTTGAGAAGTAATATAAAGGATTTTTACCATGTTGAAAAGTTTAGAATGAAATAAGAATAGACTTCTGATTTCCTTATAAACAGTTCTTTCAAGAATTTTCGAAGAGATAAGGATTACATTAACTGCCAGATACGATAAAGGTTTAACCTAATATCGATCTAAAGAGGCGGGACGGTTCGGGAACCGTGTACGCGTATTTTTTGTTCTTTCATTGACATGTCTCTCTTTCAGAGATACCCAGAAACAATTTGAACCTTTCGTTTAGACAATCTGATCCCTGGTGATCATGAGTTCCATGGAGCAAGGCTCGACATTACACTCTTTGTCTAGTGACAATGAAAAGGTGCTTAATTGTGGGTTATCAATTACTTACAAAATAGATACAGAAAACGAAAAAGACTCTAGGACTTGCCCGACCACATTATGACTTCTCATCCCAAGGGGCAGTGGATGAGATGTCAATCCTTCTTGCACTTAGTGCGAAGAAGGTAGAGCATGATTATGCTCTTGATGTGGTATTGAGTCTTTTTCCGAACTAAGTTTGCCTTTCTTAGTTCTGGCTCTCTTGAATTTCTCCGCTCCTTGTGTTGCCCTTAAGGAGTTAGAGTGATTTCGATCTTTATTGGCTGCTTCAAAGATTCGAATAACATTCATGAGTCTAGCCGCTTTTCTTTGCAGTTTATTAGCATGCTTGACTTTACGTCTGTATACATGGCACTGCTTGTAATCATGTCCCTTTCTAGCAAAGTAACTGCACTTAACAAGTCGTTGCTTGTGTAATATAGGGATGATTACTTCTTTGCAAGATATGTCACTAGAGATTGTGTCTATGGGGATGGGACATGTTTCTAGTTTTGATTTGGAATCACCCATATTATCAGACTTGACACATTCTGCAACCAGAGCTATTTCACTTTCTTCGTCAGCTGAGTAGTAAACATCAGATGAATCATCAAGTGAAGCTGCAAAGGCTTTCCCTCCGGTATATTTCCTTCGATTGGGACATTCCTCAGCCAAGTGGCCGAAACCTTTGCATTTATAACATTGTGGCATATCATCATCATCTCCCCTTTTGTTCCCTTCTTTAGGTGGAACTCTATCATGGGGCTTAGGAGTTGATGGTGGGACGTTCTTGATGAAACGTTTACCTCTCTTCTTTAGAAGATCTCTAAACTCACGAGTTATCAATGATATCTCTTCATCAGATTCATTCCCACTATGATTGCCGGAGTTGGTGTTCGAAGTACACTCTTCGTTTACAAGTTTCCTTGTTTTTCCAGTAGCTCTAAACCCAATGTTCTTAGGGTTACTGTGCTCATGATCGAAGATTTTTAGCTTTGCAACAAGGTCACTTCTTATCATGTCTAAGCCGTGTACTTCTTGGATGGCATGTTTCTTAGATTCGTACAACGACTCAAGGAGAACCTCAACATGAAGAGAGCTACAACGACTCAGAAACTCCCGGA
The DNA here is from genome assembly GCA_023529015.1 of Papaver nudicaule. Classification (NCBI taxonomy): domain Eukaryota; kingdom Viridiplantae; phylum Streptophyta; class Magnoliopsida; order Ranunculales; family Papaveraceae; genus Papaver; species Papaver nudicaule. The sequence goes on along the minus strand of JAJJMA010111170.1, from coordinate 10,419 downwards.
GCCCCACTGGCAAAGCCTGCACTTGGTACAGCAACCTTACCCGACAGTGGAGCTCTACGAAATGATCCTTGTCTACTGAGCCCTCCATAAAAATACAAAAGACTTGCGTCGCCTGCACCAGCGCTACCAGAGAGGGCCAAACCCCTAAGAAGCGAAGAGGCTTGTGAGCGACATCAACCTCATCAACGAGCAGTACAACAACAACTTACCTTCCGTGAGTACCATCACCAAAGGGAATAAGGGGAAGAGCCAACTACAGAGGTGACACACCCAGTGCATACGACTTCGAGCTCGCTTTGAAGACTTCAGGTGACAGTATGGGTCGAAGAAGATCACAACACAAGTTACAGCGCCATGGATCACGATGCCACGAGCTACGATACCACGGGTGATGGCGCCACAAGTCACGGCGCCGCAACTATTGGAAAGGGGTAAATCAAGCTTATAGTACCCATGGCAACAGAGGACCTACCAACAAACACGGAAGGGACGGACAACTCCATCATCACTAATAGAATGACGACGAGACATGGGGACTTCCAGAGTTACCACTGCAGCCAGCCAGGAACTCCAGGGTTTGAACTCTCAAGACAAACCTGAACACAAGCATGTCCAACAATCCAACTCTGCTACTCGATCGAGAGAAACCCCCTGGAGAACCAAGAACAGGAGGCGCATCTCTATCTCGTCCACACTAACCTCCCTATCCAAAAAGACCCCTCTCTCATGGGATGCTCCTCACTGGAGGAAGTTCGGACTTCAAACTATCGAAGCCGCAGGGTGATCAACCACAACCGTCCCTGTCTTGCTAGAGAAAGATCCAAGCAGTAAAGATTGAAGAGGCTCGTGATAACAGGAGACCCGTTAGCAAACCAGATAACAGAGTATCGACACACTACAACTCGAAGGGTCCCAAGCAAGAATGTGACCCAACCACAAGATGCAGATCTGCAACAACAACCGCGAGGAGTACGAGGACTGAAGCCTATACAGGATTCCCAGACTCATCATCTTCGACGAAGTACTGGAGCTATTAGACGTCTGAATAAGGAAGGAGCAACCGGATTACCCCGACCCGATGAGTCTCAACAACTAGAGAGAACGCTCTGCCTCCTCGTCTTCGAAAGGCCAATACACATGTGTCTGCACGAGGGAAGGCGAACTCAACAAGAGGCGCTGATAAGATATCAGAAAACATAGCTAGGGACTCCTCGCCACCGCCGCTCTTCACCCCACCAAGTACCGATAGCAATACCGGCTGCCACGACCCAAAGGGAAACGTGAAGTACAACAGATGCTCCCTTGTCTCTACCAAAGCGCTTCATCATCATGGGAAGAGCCTACTCAACCAGAGATGTCCATACAACATGGAACTACCCGCTACAGATCTCTCGAAGGAAGGGAGACTCAAGGGAAGAACTCTAATCAACATTATCGCCCACAACCTCAGCGTTAGAGCTACCAACCAAGTACGGTAAACCATATTGTGGAGAAATTATTATATTTTGGGTCTCCATAGAGCAAACCTACTCTGGAGACCAACAAAGGCGTGCTCACGACTACATACCAAATTCGTTGTACGACAACCTTCACGAAAACGAGCAACGCGAAAGATCAGTAAGAGATCTGAAGGTGAATTTTAGACAACATCTTCCTTCAGGTGTATTATGTTATGTGTAAAATTTTCGTGGCGATCCAATCCGTGGATCAAGAGATTTGGCGCCAACATTACAGCGCACCGAAGCAAGTGGACAGAACTTATATACGAAATCAAAACAGTTGCTGCGGAGAGCTCGTGAGGAGTCCTTGGGTAAAATTTATACACAAACTCCGTTTTAATGTCTACACCTTTTTGGTAAAATTTCATACAATAACTCCATGTGGTTTGAGAAATATGGCGTGAACATTGGAGAAAAGAAGAGCTGTCAGAATTTCCTGCGCCAGAAACTTCCGTCGCGAAGAAACCACCGTTTCGAGAAATCCACAAGGTATTTTGGAAAGATTTTCGGACCCAATCTTTCTAAGTATGTATCCCAACACATACTAAAATTTAGTACAAATCCACCACGGGGATTGGGAGATACGACACAAACACTACAGCACACGCGAGACGCGCAATCAGGAATCATGTGCAAGACCACGCCGAGTACTGCGGAAAATCTACGAGGAGTCTCGGAGAGATTTTTGGACACAATACTTCCCTGGATGTATAATACCACGTGTAAAAATTTCGTGGTGATACAACCAGTGAGTCAAGATATATGGCGCAAACATCAGGAGACACGCAAGACGCGAACTGTCGGAGTTTACGACGAATGGACTATGGTGCAAAGCTCACAGCGCCAACCTCCACGGCGCCACCAAGTCCATGGCGCCACACCTCATGGCGCCACATCTAATGGAGAAACAACTCATAGCACCCATGTCCTCTTATAACTTCACTACCTAGTAAAGACGGCGAGGTAAACATCTTCATCAAGTAGTTCGCCTGTTTCGACACCAACACCCTCAACGACTGGGGACTTAGCGCGATCATTGTGCTTTCGGGGGAGTCTCTATAAAGGGGATACCGAGAGGAGACGACACATCCTCTACACCGAGACAAAAGACGCTCAGATCCACACCAAGAAAAAAGAATATGATCGACTTCCCCGTATCTCTCTGCCAACTACTGCAGCCGATTACCACTGAATTGGTCATTGTCTCGTAAAGCATCGGCGCTCCACCTCACTCAACGCTACGGATTCAACTTTGAACACCAATGGACGCGTGTTGCTGGAAAATACACCACCCAAGCTTGCACCAAAGGCGTTGCTCAGGAAATTAGCTAATTGCATAACCATTCTCCAGGTGGAGGTGATCAAGGAAAAACAAGGACTTGATCATGACAAGAAGGAGGAAAACTTCTCTGCTAAAACGGGTAAAACCTCTCCCTTCTTTTCATTTTCTTGGCTAAGATCTAGCCTATGTGTGTATTCACATGCATGACACCGAGGACCTCACTAAGCGTAGCGTCCCCTTCCCTAGAAAAGTCACGGCACCGCAAGAGCTTGCGGAGCCACAAAGGTCGTGGCCCATGAGACCTATGGCGTCATGAATAACTTAATGAATGAATAACACCAGCGACAACACGAAAGTGTGATCTCACCTCCATGTGGGTTTAGAAACCCTAGGGACTCCTCATTCGAGTCGAGCCGAGCATCATCGACTAGAGGACGGACCTGCCAAACCGCAGGGGCTGCACCTGGAACGCCCCGAACCTCGGGAACACCATTGTCCCGTTAACCGAAAACCCTGTTTTAGCAACATATACGTACTTACATATGAATTTACTTTTAATCCATACCATGAGACCCTGTGCTAGTATTGAATGGAAAACCACAGACTATTGTCATCAACATCTGAGTGCTTAGCATGAAACATTCTTGTTCCACAATAACCAGGGGACTTTCTGTAGATGGTGAAAAAAAATGAGAGAGGGACAAGATTGTCAAAACACTCTCGAAACCATATCTTATTAAAGGCAATCGCCTATTCAGGCTCATTTTTATAGCTCAGAGTGCAACCCATTCCATGAGCCGAATAAACTCTCTATGAGCTCTCTCTTATAACTCCGGTGGGGAGGGTAATATCATAGAGCAGTACTAATGATCTTACCAACATATTAAACCCATTGATATGCTCAGAGCCAGGTCTCGCTTGATGGTACACGGTGGAGAATCAACAGAGACGTATCCTCATGGATTTCCTCTTAAATACGACTCAACATACGAGTCTTGGTGCAAACCTCGGAAATATTGAAGCTCCAGGCCGGTCCGGAGCTCTCTGAGAAGCATACACCAGCCTAAACAGGCCTAAGCGGACCTAATCCCAAGTTCAGGATGGTCTAGCATACCATGGATAAACACGCCATGACCTCAAGTGTGTTGTAGCATAAGCACTCACACCGCGACTAAGGCACAGGCTGCCCAAAGTCGACCTTGGCCAGATGCCAAAGCCATAAACGCCACATAGCATGGCACCACAAACCATGAGGTACCATGGATCCACGAAAATCAGCCTTGGCCTCTTGGCCAAGGCCATGGCGTAAGACGCCACAAACCTACTTAGCCTTGGCCAAAAGGCCAAGGTCGTAAAAAGGAAAATAGTCGCAAACAGGCTAGCCTTGGCCATAGGCCAAGGCCGTGGCGCCATACTCCATGACGCCACAACAAGTAGGCCTTGGCCAAAGGCCAAGACCGTGGCGCCACAACAAGCTGGCCTTGGCCAAAGGCCGTGGCGCTATGAGCCATGGCGCCACCATAATTAGCGCCAAAACGCGTTCCAAACTGACCTTGGCCAAAGACCAAGGCCGTAGCCTCCTGGGCTATGGCGTTAAAACACTTATGGCCTTGGCCAACAGCCAAGGCCACTCCTATACTCGTGTTCGGAGGCACTACACTCATGTTGGTCACGACAATTAGTCGTACAACTCTACTCTACTCAACTCAACTACGCAATATCCGCGTGTCACTCACTCGAGACATCAAAACATCACACGGGGGGATAACTTTAGGGGTATTGGTCTGGCGGTCTACGGCAGTTGAAAGAAACTGATGGAGATAGTGGGCAGTTACGAGAAGATGGCGCGAGCGGGCATGTTCCACACGACTCAGGCAGTTACGGAAACCGACGCATGTCCTCCACTCTTCCACGACTTCCACCTTCTCTGTCGAGAGATCAGGGTGAGTTCAAACTATAAATAGCGGCTTCCTCTATTTTCCAAGGCAGAACATTAAGAACGTTCAGAACACTTAGAACACACAAAACAGAAACAAACAGAGCCTCAGAGAAAACACCTGAGAATCGAAACACGTTTCTAGCCTTGGAGATTTCCAGTCGACTTCACGACGGAGATCTTGAACTCTTACACCCAAAACACATCCTCAACCTGATCTCAAGTTTCTTCGCTGTTTCCCTCCCTAGACCAACCTCTATCCTCTCCGTGACCGAAGCAAGACGGGAACGGCCATCCTTGGTTTAGGCTTGTCTTGTTCGACTTTGATCTCCGAGCACTACGAAAGTACCCAGAGACGGTACATTGTTTTTGCAGGTAAAAACAGTTGGCGACCACAGTGGGAGGTCATTCTCTCGGTTCCAGGGAAATTCGCTCAAAGATGGTTGAACTTAGGTCGGGATCAGACGCCAAAAACCCCAACTCTTCAATTGACGGTGTTGTAGCCTCCAACGCAGCACCTACCAACCCACCTACATCCGGCAATACACCTGATGTACCTGTTACCCAAGATACTTCCTCTTCAATACCTATCGTCTCGGCTATACCCATCACCCCAATAACTCCTAAGGCTCCGACCCAAACTTCTGAGAAGAACCCTTCCTCCAAGACTAAGGTTGGCGCTACCACCGAGAAAGAGAAAAGAGTGTCGGGAGCGTTAACTATGGATGAGTCGACCCAAACGTCAAGATGTCCTCACAGAAAACCAAGACAAGATGTTCGACGCGCAACTAGGGATCCTGGATTGTCTCAAAACTCTAACCTCGAAGTTGTTGAATCCACCAGTCAAGGGAACCCCTGAGGCAGCCGCTACAGTGCATACTCGTCCGTCATCCACATCCAAGGTGATGGAGCACCTCCTGCTCCAGAAGAGTCTCGCCAAGGAGAAGGAAAACCATCCCGCTACGTCACGGCAAACGACTTGGAAAAGCTACTACGAAATCGAGAAAGAGAGGTGGTGCTACCTATCCACACCGACCACCGTACCCGCACGAAGTACGGAGGAAAGGCCCTGCCACAGAAGGTACGCATCCAAAACGCACTAATTCAGCTCCGGGCCCCCAAACAAGAACATGAACCAAGGAGGACCACATCAACCGGAAATGCGAAGGCAGAAAGCCAGGTCAGAGATACCAGACTACCCGTTTCCCATGGAGGAGGTACTAGAGTTGCTAAACACTCGGATCCAGGATGGGGTAATCGAACTCCCTTCGACTCAACACCCTCCTACAACCGAAGAGATCTTCCAAGCCAGGAGGAGCCCGGGGAATTGCAACTAGGAAACGAAGGAGTATATCAAGATCCTCTATCCGTTCGAGCATTCACCTTCCCTGAGAAACCGGTGAATAAGAGAGTGGAGGAGATAATGTACCGACTATGCGAGACTCTCTGTCTCTCGAAACCACAACGGAAAAACATGTTCACGACACTCAACATAGTGGTAGCAGGGAAACGCCTACCTTTCAAGGAAGTCAGTAAGTAGACGATGTCCAAACAGGAGCCGCAAACAGGAGGACAAGGCTGGGGACTCCTTACGACCACTCGCGTGTCTGATGCTGAATTCTCAAAGACGCTCATCGACCCAGGATCCCCAGTGAACACCATCTCAGTCAAGACTCTCAAAGCCGCCAACGTCCCTTGAAACAGAGCCATCCGTGCCCCTGCCATCATCGAAGGTCCTGACGGGGTTGAAGTACGGACTTACAGATGGATCGACCTTCCCGTTGAAATCGCCACGATCCCAACCATGGCGGAGTTCCACAACATGGTACTGGGACGCCCATGGATCTACAACAACCAAGAGACACTCCCTCTGGAGTTCATGGAGCCGTTTGTACCAAAGAGCAGCGAGACGGTAATCGTGCCTGCAGAGCCCACGGGAGCCAATAAGAGCCCCCTCAACCAAGAAGGTACTTTGTCCACTCCTCTCGTATCTGATAACCCACATTCACCGAGTCACTGGGGACTCACCACGAGAAAAGCTACTCGAGAGAAAAACCCTGGAAAACCCGCAGTAGACATCGGCACAGCTATTAAGATCTTCATCAAAGCCCTTCAGGAATCTGGAGTTGTACGTGACAAGCTGCGCAATGACAAGATCCGAGGAGAAGGCGATCTCATCCCCTACGATATACCACCCGAAGCCTTAGAGACCATCTCAGAGCAGAACTGTTCAACCTCAAACAAAAGGCGGGGGAGAACGCAGTTACATATGCTACCACCCTAAAGGAAGAGGAAGTGCCAAGGACGCCAACCTTGGAGGAACTAGCCAAATGTCGAGACGATCTTCTAGAAAGACGGATCAAGACCCAAGCTGAAGTCTCGGCTCATCTCGAAACTCTAAACCGCGAAACCGTCAACAAGTTCACAAGCCAAAGGGACTCCCAGATCTGCTACTAATACGAACACCGCGGCGACCCACGTCTAGGATGACGAGATGATCTCTACTCAAGGAGAACCTCAACATGAAGAGAGCTACAACGACTCAGAAACTCCCGGAGCCCCACTGGCAGAGCCTGCACTTGGTACAGCAACCTTACCCGACAGTGGAGCTCTACAAAATGATCCTTGTCTACTGAGCCCTCCATAAAAATACAAAAGACTTGCCTCGCCTGCACCAGCACTACCGGAGAGGGCCAAACCCCTAAGAAGCGAAGAGGCTTGTGAGCGACATCAACCTCATCAACGAGCAGTACAACAACAACTTACCTTCCGTGAGTACCATCACCAAAGGGAATAAGGGGAAGAGCCAACTACAGAGGTGACACACCCGGTGCATACGACTTCGAGCTCGCTTTGAAGACTTCAGGTGACAGTATGGGTCGAAGAAGATCACAACACAAGTCACAGCGCCATGGATCACGATGCCACGAGCTACGATACCACGGGTGATGGCGCCACAAGTCACGGCGCCGCAACTATTGGAAAGGGGTAAATCAAGCTTATAGTACCCATGGCAACAGAGGACCTACCAACAAACACGGAAGGGACGGACAACTCCATCATCACTAATAGAATGACGACGAGACATGGGGACTTCCAGAGTTACCACTGCAGCCAGCCAGGAACTCCAGGGTTTGAACTCTCAAGACAAACCTGAACACAAGCATGTCCAACAATCCAACTCTGCTACTCGATCGAGAGAAACCCCCTGGAGAACCAAGAAGAGGAGGCGCATCTCTATCTCGTCCACACTAACCTCCCTATCCAAAAAGACCCCTCTCTCATGGGATGCTCCTCACTGGAGGAAGTTCGGACTTCAAACTATCGAAGCCGCAGGGTGATCAACCACAACCGCCCCTGTCTTGCTAGAGAAAGATCCAAGCAGTAAAGATTGAAGAGGCTCGTGATAACAGGAGACCCGTTAGCAAACCAGATAACAGAGTATCGACACACTACAACTCGAAGGGTCCCAAGCAAGAATGTGACCCAACCACAAGATGCAGATCTGCAACAACAACCGCGAGGAGTACGAGGACTGAAGCCTATACAGGATTCCCAGACTCATCATCTTCGACGAAGTACTGGAGCTATTAGACGTCTGAATAAGGAAGGAGCAACCGGATTACCCCGACCCGATGAGTCTCAACAACTAGAGAGAACGCTCTGCCTCCTCGTCTTCGAAAGGCCAATACACATGTGTCTGCACGAGGGAAGGCAAACTCAACAAGAGGCGCTGATAAGATATCAGAAAACATAGCTAGGGACTCCTCGCCACCGCCGCTCTTCACCCCACCAAGTACCGATAGCAATACCGGCTGCCACGACCCAAAGGGAAACGTGAAGTACAACAGATGCTCCCTTGTCTCTACCAAAGCGCTTCATCATCATGGGAAGAGCCTACTCAACCAGAGATGTCCATACAACATGGAACTACCCGCTACAGATCTCTCGAAGGAAGGGAGACTCAAGGGAAGAACTCTAATCAACATTATCGCCCACAACCTCAGCGTTAGAGCTACCAACCAAGTACGGTAAACCATATTGTGGAGAAATTATTATATTTTGGGTCTCCATAGAGCAAACCTACTCTGGAGACCAACAAAGGCGTGCTCACGACTACATACCAAATTCGTTGTACGACAACCTTCACGAAAACGAGCAACGCGGAAGATCAGTAAGAGATCTGAAGGTGAATTTTAGACAACATCTTCCTTCAGGTGTATTATGTTATGTGTAAAATTTTCGTGGCGATCCAATCCGTGGATCAAGAGATTTGGCGCCAACATTACAGCGCACCGAAGCAAGTGGACAGAACTTACATACGAAATCAAAACAGTTGCTGCGGAGAGCTCGTGAGGAGTCCTTGGGTAAAATTTATACACAAACTCCGTTTTAATGTCTACACCTTTTTGGTAAAATTTCATACAATAACTCCATGTGGTTTGAGAAATATGGCGTGAACATTGGAGAAAAGAAGAGCTGTCAGAATTTCCTGCGCCAGAAACTTCCGTCGCGAAGAAACCACCGTTTCGAGAAATCCACAAGGGATTTTGGAAAGATTTTCGGACCCAATCTTTCTAAGTATGTATCCCAACACATACTAAAATTTAGTACAAATCCACCACGGGGATTGGGAGATACGACACAAACACTACAGCACACGCGAGACGCGCAATCAGGAATCATGTGCAAGACCACGCCGAGTACTGCGGAAAATCTACGAGGAGTCTCGGAGAGATTTTTGGACACAATACTTCCCTGGATGTATAATACCACGTGTAAAAATTTCGTGGTGATACAACCAGTGAGTCAAGATATATGGCGCAAACATCAGGAGACACGCAAGACGCGAACTGTCGGAGTTTACGACGAATGGACTATGGTGCAAAGCTCACAGCGCCAACCTCCACGGCGCCACCAAGTCCATGGCGCCACACCTCATGGCGCCACATCTAATGGAGAAACAACTCATAGCACCCATGTCCTATTATAACTTCACTACCTAGTAAAGACGGCGAGGTAAACATCTTCATCAAGTAGTTCGCCTGTTTCGACACCAACACCCTCAACGACTGGGGACTTAGCGCGATCATTGTGCTTTCGGGGGAGTCTCTATAAAGGGGATACCGAGAGGAGACGACACATCCTCTACATCGAGACAAAAGACGCTCAAATCCACACCAAGAAAAAAGAATACGATCGACTTCCCCGTATCTCTCTGCCAACTACTGCAGCCGATTACCACTGAATTGGTCATTGTCTCGTAAAGCATCGGCGCTCCACCTCACTCAACGCTACGGATTCAACTTTGAACACCAATGGACGCGTGTTGCTGGAAAATACACCACCCAAGCTTGCACCAAAGGCACTGCTCAGGAAATTAGCTAATTGCATAACCATTCTCCAGGTGGAGGTGATCAAGGAAAAACAAGGACTTGATCATGACAAGAAGGAGGAAAACTTCTCTGCTAAAACGGGTAAAACCTCTCCCTTCTTTTCATTTTCTTGGCTAAGATCTAGCCTATGTGTGTATTCACATGCATGACACCGAGGACCTCACTAAGCGTAGCGTCCCCTTCCCTAGAAAAGTCACGGCACCGCAAGAGCTTGCGGAGCCACAAAGGTCGGGGCCCATGAGACCTATGGCGTCACGATTAACTTAATGAATGAATAACACCAGCGACAACACGAAAGTGTGATCT
>JAJJMA010111169.1:0-10152 GCA_023529015.1 Papaver nudicaule | reverse complement strand
CACTTCTTCCACTTCTTACGAGATCAGTTGGAATTCTATTGCTATAAATAGGTCACTCGACCAGTTTGGAAACAACAAGTTCTCCAGCAAGAACAAAAAAGTTTAATTCAGTGCAAGTTTAATCAATCAATCTCATCGATCATTGATTAACTCTTCTCATTCAGCATTCAATATCTAGTGAGAACTGAATATTCAAACTTCTTTAGCAATTCAATCATCAACATCACAGAAAATCATAGCAATTCTCTGATCTCATCTTTCTCTGCTTCCCTCCCTAAACCAACCCTAAAATCCTCTTCTTGTAACTGAAGCAATACTCGAACGGCCATTTCTTGGTTTAGGCGAGTCTTGTTCGATCTTGACCTCTCGAATTCATTACCATCTTTTATTACATCATCACACTTCATACTTTACCCTCTAAATTCTCTTTATTGTTTTACACCTAAAACACTTAGCGAAAGTGCGTGTATTGATTAAGGGGGAGAACTATCCTATATTGTGTAGTATTTCTTTGAGCATCGGTGCAATATGCTTACAAGTTATACATACTACTCAATTGCGTAATGTTTTTACCTGCAAAAACAATGTACCGTCTCTGGGTACTTTCGTAGTGCTCGGAGATCAAAGTCGAACAAGACAAGCCTAAACCAAGAAAATGGCCGTCCCGTCTTGCTTCGGTCACAGAGAGGATAGAGGTTGGTCTAGGGAGGGAAACAACGAAGAAACTTGAGATCAGGTTGAGGATGTGTTTTGGGTGTAAGAGTTCAAGGATCTCCATCGTGAAGTCGACTAGAAATCTCCAAGGCTAGAAACGTGTTTGGATTCTCAGGTGTGTTTTCTCTGAGGCTCTGATGTTGTTGTTTTTGTTTCTGTGTTCTAGTCGTTCTGCCTTGGAAGATAGAGGAAGCCTCTATTTATAGTTTTGAACTCACCCTGATCTCTCGACAGAGAAGGTGGAAGTCGTGGAAGAGTGGGGGAGTGGAGGACATGAGTTGGTTTCCGCAACTGCCTGAGTCGTGTAGAACATGCCCACTCGCGCCATCTTCTCGTAACTGTCCACTATCTCCATCAGTTTCTTTCAACTGCCGTAGACCGCCAGACCAATACCCCTAAAGTTATCCCCCCGTGTGATGTTTTTGATGTCTCGAGTGATACGCGGATATTGCGTAGTTGAGTTGAGTAAAGTAGAGTCATATGACTAATTGGCGTGACCAAATATGATCGAAGTGCCTATGGGGCGCAAGTGCATAGGAGTGTGTAGTGCCATAGCCTAAAGGGGATACGGCCTTGGCCCTTGTCCAAGGCTAAGTTTAAAGCGCTTTGCGCTAGTTCCATGGCGCCATGGCTCATGGCGCCACGGCCTTGGCCTTTAGCCAGGGCCAAATTTCTAAGGCGCTTTGCGCTTGTTCCATGGCGCCATGAATTATGGCGCCACAGCCTTGGTCTTTGGCCAAGGCCAACTTGTTGTGGCGCCATGGTTCATGGCGCCACGGCCTTGGCTCCTGGCCAAGGCCAGTTTGTTTGTAGCCGCGTCTTGTGGCGTGGCCTTGGCTTTTTAGCTAAGGCCAAGTAGGTTTGTGGCGTCTTTGCACCAATTTCATGTAAATCCATGGTAGCTCATGGTTCAGAGTGCCATGCTATGTGGCGTTATGGCTTTGGCATCTGGCCAAGGTCGACTCTGGGGCAACCTGTGCCTTAGTCGTGGTGTGTGTGTGCTTATGCTACAACACACTTGAGGTCATGGCGTGTTTATCCATGTTAGGCTAGACCATCCTGAACTTGGGATTAGATCTGCGTAAGCCTGTTTAAGCTGATGTATGCCTCTCAGAGAGCTCTGGACCGGCCTGGAGCTTCAATATTCCTGAGGTTTGCATCAAGACTCGTACGTTGAGTCGTATTAAGAGGAAATCCATGAGGATACTTCTCTGTTAACTCTTCACCGCATACCATTAAGCGACCTGGTTCTGATATCGAGATGGGTGTCGACATGAAGCAGATCAATGGGTTTAATATGTTGGTGAGGTTATTAGTACTGCACTATGATATTACCCTCCCCACCGGAGTTATAAGAGAGAGCTCATAGAGAGTTTGTCGAGCTCATGGAATGGGTTGCACTCTGAGCTATGAGCCTGATTAGGCGATTGCCTTTAATAAGGCATGGTTTCGAGAGTGTTTTGACAATCTTGTCCCTCTCTCATTTTTCACCATCTACACTAACAACTCTTGTTGCACTTTGTCCTCCTAAAACTTACATGTGTAGTTCTTTGAGTATGTTATTGCCACTCGAATCTTCAATTGCAGGAACACACGATCATATTTGAATACGCTGAAGATTACAAGAAATCAAGATTACTTATGGTTAGAGCAAAGATTTCACTTTTGAATCCATAAGTAAGATTGGTTATGTCACTAAAATTGACAAAGGGGGAGATTGTTAGAGCATTGCTCGGTTAAACCCTCTGGCGTTGGTATGTCAAGTCAGTTGTCAATTTTAGGTGTCAAAACATAATCTTTGATTAAGTTTACAATATCATTTCAGACTAGGATAGTTTAGGTATTCGAGACGAAGACCATTTAAAGATTGAAGACCGGAGCTTACACACTTGATATTTATCGTCCTCTCGTCAAAAGGTTAGAAAGGTTTTCCTTGGTTTCATATTTACTAATTCTATCAATTTAACAGTCAATGATGTTGTACATATTGATCTTGAAGGATCGAAAGACGAGTTCTCTTAGAACATAGGTTTTTCCATAGTGACCAATGTATTAGAACTTCGTGGGTATAGAGTTTGTTTGGAGTTAATTCTCAACAATCTAGTGTTGTAGGAAAATTCTCGAACTCTGGCGTGGCTAACATGAACGCGTTCATAAGGTAGTTCATAAATTCCTGAACACTAAACAGTCACGACGTGAACGCGTGCATAACCGGCCGAGACAAAAACTTCTTTAAAGTTTTTACCCTCACGCGTTCATAATGTGCTTCTCGAAACTCCGATCCACTTTTTTAAGTCACGTTCTGATGGTGTGTCAAACCAATCAATAATATGATCTCAACTATTACACAAATTCAATTAAGAAGTAGCGGAGTAAGTTGAGTTCGAATCCACAGGGAGGCGTGAGTTCAAGTTGTTATGAGAATTGGGATTGTTGTTGTTTAAACAAAAATTCAGATAGTAAATTTGTGATTCAAATTATGATAAAGGCATTGATCAAAGATTCATTCTCCACAACCAAACATGAATAATAGTAATCATACAAGTATAATCTTTAATAATTTCGATTGTTAACAACCCTAGACAAGTTACAAGTTCAACTAGTCTATTAGATTCCAAGGTCACTTCGTAGAATAAGTTCTCTACTCGTTTCTAGCCAATTAGGCCACTTTGAATAAGTTCTCAAAGTGTAACGTAATTAACTGATATGCTCTATGAATCGGGTTGATCCTAACCACATGCTCACAAGTTCGGCATGTTAACTTAGGGTTGTCTTCTACACACTATTGTCCACAACATCCCATTACAACAAATAATGTTTTACTACTTATGTTAAGATTACTCTAACAATTACGGATGAGAGCTCTCTAAACTAGCATTAGAGTTACATACAAGAAATTCAATTGGCCACTTGAACAACTAGCATACATCTCATGGTCATAGCACGGTAAAAGAAAATCAACAAAAGAAAAATATTGAAAGATTAACTTGCATAAATTGATTAAAATCTCATGTCTTGGGAGTTTCGAAATCCTCCACAATCAATAAAGAAAACTAGCAATTCATGTTCTTAAAGAAAACAAAATTCTTTGAGTGAAAATAAGTTGTTAAAACTCAAAGAGATACGATAAACAAACCGCCGCAGTAAACCAGAGTTGCTGCTGAAGTTTGTACGAGAAACTTCTTCCTCCTTATGCTTCCTGCTCGTCCAGACTTTAGCTCCAGAAAGACCTTGCTACTGTGCCTCCAGACTGCGTGCAAAAGATGGGTAAAAGATTCCCCCTCTGATGGTTTGCGCCTCTCCTTTTATAGCTTCTAACTCCAGCAATTTAATCCTACGCAAAAACCCCTTTCTTGTTCTATCCAAACTTCCAAAAATAGACTCCAACAACAAAATCTGACGACCATAGCTCCTCTTCTCTAGCTATTTTCTAGGATTAAAACTCTTTCCAAATAAACTGAATTCGAGCTCCTGATTCTTCTCAGTTTGTATTCATAAACTTCTTCGAGTCCATGGCATATAAGCCTGAATCCATGGCTCTGTAAGTGAAGGCAAACTGGACAATGAACTGACTGGAACCTGCATGTCCCTGTTGATGTAAATACGGCCCTACTGGCGATTTCTGAATACTGCAATTCTGTCCCTGCGATGATACCCAGGTTCTGACCATGGCGAGTCACCCTCAAACAGACCCTATGAACCTCAATTTGCACATCCATTTAGCTAGAAATATCGACTCAGCAACCACCACAACAACCTTGTTTTGCATCTAAAATCCCACGACAACTAGCAAAAGAAAAACCCATGTAAACAACCAGAAATTGACCCTCATGTATGTCTCAATCTAGTATTGAACCTGCACCAGAACTACAGCCAGTAAAACCCATTCAATAACCACAAGCCACGGCAAACCACAGCCATACTGTTAACACCCAATGTCTGTTGCTTTCTGGCCTTCAATTTCATACCTAAACCTTTGCAAAGACTCGCCAAACCCTTGGAACACACCCCATAGATAATGGCTAACTGATAGAAATAACCCACTCAGGTAGATGCAAGAAATTCAGGCATTTTCTCAAACACCTCGGCTGCGTGTACTGCTGTTGATACAAACTGAGCCCTCTTTGTTTCTTCAAGCCTCAGAAATCTCCTTCCCTGCATTTCTGTTTCACACACATTCCACATTCAGAAATCTTCAACAGATTGCAATCATATCAAATCTCATTCATTCACACATTGAAGCAACAGCATAAACTTATTTCTTCTTCCTTGTTTTGTGGCTTAAATCCTCGCCCAAACTTCGATCAAATTGGTACCCATTCTTCAGTTCATCCTTCTCTTCGAAACAGATTAATAACCCGTTCAACCATTCATTCAGTCCTTGCAAATCAGTGTCAGTAGCCAGGGTTCTTCTCTGTCTTCTCATCCCGTGAACCTTCATTCTTGCTT
Organism: Papaver nudicaule; assembly: GCA_023529015.1. Lineage (NCBI taxonomy): Eukaryota > Viridiplantae > Streptophyta > Magnoliopsida > Ranunculales > Papaveraceae > Papaver > Papaver nudicaule. Next base: position 4,989 of record JAJJMA010111169.1, on the reverse strand, counting down.
CTTTTCCGGTCAAAATTCATGCCACAATCCCTACGAACTTGTGTTACCAGCTCCTTGTCCATCTGATTTCGAAATCTTCTCTTGAATTCTTCTCGAAACCCATCACTGACTACCCTTTGTTTCCGTCTTCAGTATGGATTTCGATTGGAAATTTTATCCTTCTCAGCTCAAATGCCTGCACGTGCGCTCCATACGTGTGAAATCTGACCTGCCTTAAGTCCTTTCATCAGGCTTACAAATCGTAAAGCCAAGCCCATTTCTAGTTCCTCATAAGCCCAGCACCAACGACCCATATTTCCTTCGATCAGAATTGTACTTTTCTTCTTCCTCCTGTAAGGTCACTGGCTTCTCTGTGAGTTTGTTAACTTAAGTTTATTTTTTTTTCATCTTTTTCTTTTGTTTTACGAATTCGAGTCGTTGTACCTGCAAAAATAGAAAACAACGTTATATAACCAATGTAGGAGGCATAAGCTAACTAAAGTGTATGAATAGGGTACTCTTGAATATGTGTTTTAAGCACCTATCATGTTCTCGTATTTTCGCGAACCTAATTGCATGGTTTACTTGCTAAGCCATTGCCATATCCTTCACATAGGTCTAGGCGAATCTTCTCACTAACTTAAGCCACTTTGGCTAAAGGATTTAGAGAAGTCTGGGTTGGATCTTTAAAAAGTTATTGGACATCCATTGTTCGAAAAATTACTTGAGCCCTACTCATGGTTGTTTAACTTTTAAGCTAACCCTTCCTTGATGATCAGTGTAAATAGATGACCTTCTGTAAGATACATCTTGTATCCTCTACACATTAGTGTGTATCCTTGCATAAAAGTTGGTTGTCATCTCAAAGTCTTTTTTATTTAGGCTACGACTATTGAAAGACTTCACTTGAGGATCATGAAACACGAGTCGGGTTTAATAATCATGATCATGTATCTTGGGCCGATTGTCTTGTTATCAATAATTCAATAAAGACCAAGATTTTGATAGAAACTCCATATGGCTGCACTCGTCGATTATAAGTCCTAGAAGTTCCATAACGCAATTCACGAATTAGGTCTTGTATCAAGTTCGTCACACTTTACGAGGTAAAAACTAGTTAGGCTAGATCAATAAGCCCTAATTAATATATCGATTTCCATTAACCTTGACTTTAAGTCTAAAAGAGGTCATCTTTCGTGTTCCTTGCTGAAAGACAAATCGAGTGCAAACGGGTACCCTGTTAGAGTCAGTGTAGCGTTAGTCTTCATGAAGGACTGTGGAGCAACTCCGAGGCATGTAAAGGACATCAGCTAGAGGAATCAAGTGCGTAGGTTTTTGCGGGATCCGAGAGACGTAGGAGCATAACGGTATCTGAGTTGCTTGGTGGGTTAATTCAGTCTCGATATATTCCTGTCCGACGTCTGATGGTAGGCTAGCGTTTGTATATGCCTAATAATGTGTGTGTTCAAATCTGGACTAGGTCCCGGGGTGCTGGTTGAGGTTTCCTCATTAACAAAACTTCTGGTGTCTTGCTTTACTTTTACCTTCTTTCATATTATATTGTCTCTGATTGATATAATAAAAGTACTGCAGGTTTGTTGATTTGAGCCTTCGAGTGAATCCATCTCATTGAGATCTACAATAGCTTGTTCTTGTTAGGGATTTGGTTCTTGAACAAAGAACTTGACTCAGGTTACTGTTTGAATATTGATTTTTGATATCGTTCAAACAATCCAATCAACTAGGTCCATGAATTCAAAAGTTGGTGGTGTACTTGGTATCCCCTCCTTTTCAATTATCATCAAGGATATGGAGTACATTGCCATACTCTCCAGATAAGATTTAATGAGAGTAACCCTCCTTGTCTTATTGAGAAATTTTCTTTTCCAGATCACCTCCCAAATAACCTCATTTCTTTTAGATCCAATAGGCAAGCCCAAGTAAAATGTGGGAAATGTATAAGTGCAACATCCCAACTTCATCGCTAGATCATTCTCAACATGATCATCTCCAGTACTGGTCATAGAGCTCTTATGAACGTTTAATTTCAGCTATGTTAACACCTCAAACACAATTAGAAGTACATGTAACTATCTTCTCTTGTATCACCTAGAAAAATTAAGGTGTCATCATCAAATTGTAAATGAGACACCACAGTGCCAGCATCTGCTACCTGAAAACCACTTATCTTGTCTTGTTTTACAGCTTCATTGATAAGTTTTGGCAACACTTCCACCACCAAAAGAAAAAGAAAAGGTGACAAGGGGTCACCTTGGCTAACTCCTTTAGAAGGCTTGATCTTATAAGTTGCAGCTCCGTTCACAAGAATTGGAAATTGATCTTTAGTGACACACCATTTAATCCACTTAATCCACTTTGCACCAAAACGACACCTCTCCAAAATAGCAAAATGTGAGTTCCAGTTCACATGATCAAATGCTTTTTCCATGTCAATTTTGCATATGATGCCTAGCATATGTTACTTTAACTTGCATCTAATGTATTCATTGGCTATCAAAACACCATCCAGAATTTAATGAAAACACCTTGATTCTCTGAGATCAATGCAGGCATAACAATTTTCATTCTTTCTGCCAAAATCTTGAACACAATTTTGTAGAAGCTGCATATCAAACTCATTGGTCTGAAATATTTTGATGTTGCAGAGTCTTATTTTTTAGGTATTACCTTAATAAAAGAGACATTAAGTCTCCAGTTCACCCTTTGTTTCTCATATAATTCATCGAAAGCATCTATTAAGTCCTCCTTTATGACATACCAACAAATCATGTAGAATTCAGATGTGAATCCATCAGGCCCTGGAGCCTTATTTATGCCACACAACTTAATTACACTATACACTTCGTCCCTGTCAAAAGGTCTTTCTAACCAAGTGCTCTGAAAACTATCAATTTTGTTGAAGTCCAAATAACCAAAGTTGGGGCTGATTGTATTTGTAGCAGTAAACAAGTTATAATAATATTGCATCAGTCCAGTCTTGATAACCTTTTGGTTGAAAACATCAATGCCATTTATTTCCATGTAGGTGATGCAACTTCTCTCTCTCTCTTAGCATTGGCAATGCTATGAAAATATTGAGTATTGTTGTCTCCCTCATTGAAACCCCTTGTTTTTGCTCTTTGATAAGCCATTCTAGCCCTTGCAATTGTCTAACTTAACCTCTGCTTCAATCCTTTCAACAAATTGAGTGCCTGAGAGAGAGCCATGTTCTTCAAGTAAATTAAGCTTGCTAATATTCTTAGTTTGCAAGTTCTCATTCTTGTTTACATCACAGAAAGTCTCATTAGCCCATGCCTTCAAAAAGAATTCAAAATTTGCATTTTTCTAAAGAAAATGTAGCTTCGAGTGCCCTATTCTTTAGCCAATGATGTTCAATCTGGAAGTAAGACTTATTCGCAAATCCAGAGGATAACTCAAGAAGAATAGGACTGTGATGTGGAATTGTTCTAACTAAACCAGTCTGAACAACATTACTAAAAGCAATATCAAAACCACAACAATGAAGATACTTGTCTAGTATGCAGAAAAGAGGATTGTCATGCTTGTCTGTCCATGTGAAAGCCCCACCATTAAGAGGTAAGTCTATCAGAGCATTGTCTGAAATGAATTTGTTTAAGAAATCCATATTAGCAGTTATTTCTTCTTTGGTATGGTGATTTTGTTCATAAATATTGATTTTTATGATTTGCGACCATTGTGCTTTTCTAATATTTCAGTTGCTTTGTTAAAATACGGATATATAAATGTCAAGACATAATAAGCACAAAATTAGAAAATGTTATTTATGAACCAAGATTGCTGAGTTTCATTACTTGTATCTGGTAGAAGAGTAAAGGAAATAAACTTAAAAGAGAGACAAACTGGATGAAATAAGAATAGGATGATTGTACGAAAGGTAGATAAAGTTACAAGAAGCGCAAGAAAATATTACAATTTTTTTTTTGATAGCAAACTGCTTGTCGTCTCGAATATAAAACATACCCAAAAGACATATTGTTATCTAGTTTTTGTACTGTTCTTTGACCGATATAGATTATAAGCGTGTTGGGCAACCATAAGCAAAATAATGAATTCAGAATTAAGAAAAAGTTGTGTTTAATTTAGATGTTACAAAGAAGCAAATATTTTTGCTTTACACAAAAGATACTATTTTACTTTTAGAAAATTTGGCTACCAGAAGCATAAATCGATCCTAAAAGTCAGAAGTAAAAGTATTTTTGTTTTATAGGGCGTCTGGATACCAGAAGCAGAAGCACTGCTTCTCCAAAAGTAGAAATTGTTTGCAGAAATCAGAAGCATAAAGGTTTTGCTTCATAAAAAGTTAGTTGTTCTGGTTCCTGAAGTCATTTTGAAATTATGTTGTCAAACTAACTTCTGGCATTTTTGTTCCAGAAATCGAAAAAACAACTTTTGTAGATATATCAAAACATCGAAAACGTTAACTTTTCTATTTATAGAAATCATTATAAAATTGTACCGCCAAACTTAATCAAGACGAAGAGTAACTTCGGAAATGGTAGCGCAACAAACTATATCAACTTTTTTTTTTTTTAAAAAAACTTTTAGATTTAATTCAATCGAAAAGTTACAGCTACACAAAAATTCCTCTCGAGGTGATGGTGGATGCTCCGTTCTTTCACTTCGAAAAAGTAACTCCTTCCATTCAAAATGCTCCAAATTACACCACCTATTTTATATTAAAAATGATTAGTTGACCGAGGAAAGTCCCCCATCCTATCACAAAATATCAGTCAAACCACCTCCACCCTCATATCCGTTTTTGGAAGAATCCGTGGGATTTCCCTCCGACCTTGGCATGTCCATCACTTTTGATTTCACATACATGTATCATTGAATGAGTATGACCCAAATACAGATAATGAATTATATAGAGTGAACAAAGTACTTGACTAGGCTAGGAGGGTCTATACATTACATGTTAACAAAATCCAAGATGATAGATAACAGGAGACTCATAAGACATGAGAT
>JAJJMA010111147.1:542-12836 GCA_023529015.1 Papaver nudicaule | reverse complement strand
TTAGCTAATTGTGTCTGTTTTGGTCTATTTTGGTATGTTTTGTTATGGAATAATAAGAATTTGTTCTTCTTATGGCAAGAACGAATATTCTCATTGGTGGGGATAGATTTCTTAGTATCTTTTATTTATTGTTTTTGATTTGTGAATCCTAAATATAAAGGCTGCGTCGATTGTCTAAGGGGGCAGAGAATGTTTGATTAATGAAATTACGCTTCCTATTGAGAAGTTTGTTATGTGTTTGATTTCTTCGTTATAGTACTAACATCTCTAGTTAGCTAATTGTGTCTGTTTTGGTCTATTTTGGTATGTTTTGTTAGGGAATAATAAGAATTTGTTCTTCTTATGGCAAGGACGAATATTCTCATTGGTGGGGATAGATTTCTTAATATCTTTTATTTATTGTTTTTGATTTGTGAAGCCTAAATATAAAGGCTGCGTCGATTGTCTAAGGGGGCAGAGAATGTTTGATTAATGAAATTATGCTTCCTATTGAGAAGTTTGTTATGTGTTTGATTTCTTCGTTATATTAATAACATCTCTACACCATCTTCCCTCTCCCCAGATCTTCTGAGCTAGCACTACACGAAATCCAGTTTTTACCAACAACACCATTAGTCACGGTTTGCATTTCAGCAACGGGCATACGCTGTTGGGAAGTTCGTAACGTCTTCAATGGTTACTGAAAATGCGATTTGTTACAGTGCTCCGTGTTTTTGTTGGTGCAATTACCCGCCTACCCTCAATATTTCAGTGAACCTCCTAAGTTAGCCTCGACTTTTCTTTTCCCCGCCCAACTTTTGGTGTGATGAAATTTCAACCCCAGCAGCGTAACAGAACCTGTTTTTTATCTCAACGGAATTCTGTTGAATAACATTTGAGATAAATTTTGAAAATCATAAAACAATAAAGAAAAATCACTGAAAATGAATTCATTTATTTTGTCCGAGTTTTGGTGATAGGGTAGAGAAAGAAGTTAATGTGTCTAGCTGAAAACAATTGAGACATAACTTCTATTCGTCTTCACCTCCACGGATTTCATCGCCTAACATTCAATTCCTTTCCTTTTTTTTTTCAGCGGATAATCCTTCGTTTGAGTCTGAGTTTCAGCTTGAGAAAACATCATCAACATCATTCCATCAGTTACTTCTTATGTGAACCTCGATTTGATATTAGTTTAATTATCAAATCGATTTCTCATAGAGTTATGGATTGAGAATTGGAATTTGAATCTGAGTTCATTCAGCAATTAGGTATTTCACTGATTTAAGAGGAATCTGAGTTCATTCAGCAATTAGGTATTTCACTGATTTAAGATTCATTTATTTATGTTAATTTCAAATATATGAACATCAATTGAATTACTGAATTCATCCGGCAATTACATATTTCCCTGATTTAAAATTAGAGTATGAGTATCTACATCTTTTCAGATCTGTATTTGGTTATAGATTTTTTGCTGATTTGTATGTGTGGCTTGTATGTGAAAGTTTATGATTGTTACTATTTGTATCTTTAGTTGATGGACTTGGTAACATGAAGCATATTTCAATTTGGTAATGTAGGATGTCGGAGAATAAAGATTGGATGCTTGAAAAAGACCTATTTGGCCAAAAATATCGAGAGGGGGTTAGAGAGTTCCTCAACTTTGCATCAGCCAATGGGGATTCATCTGGTTGTGCTTGCCCATGTAAGAAGTGTGCTAATGAGTTTCGGCATCCATCGAAAATTGTTTGAAAGCATCTGTACGAGACGGGTATCTTGAGGACGTACAACACTTGGTACTTGCATGGTGAGGAATTGGTGGGTCAGAGTTCAACTGGTCGTTGTGTGGAGAAGGAGAAGGTTGCAGAAGAAGAAATGCCTGATTTCTACTGGGATGCTTATGCTGCTGCCAACTTTGGTCCTCATATCCCTTATGAGCAAGTAGTCTATGAAGAACAAGAGGTGGATATGGGGAAGCGTTATGCTAAGTACTCAAATTTGGCAGGGAAGCAGTTGCACCCAGCATCCAAAGGTATCTCAACCCTCGGTGCTATCGTAGAACTGCATAATCTAAAGAAAACATATAAATTCTCTGGTCATTGTATGGATAGTTTGTTGATTCTGTTAGGAAAGTGGCTTCCTGGAAACAATTTCCCTAAAAACTATGATTCTACGAAGACGATGCTAAAGGATCTGGGGATGGAATGCAAGGCTATTCATGTTTGCCCGAATCATTGTATGCTGTATCACAATGCAGATAAAAATATTCAGCAATGTCGAGTGTGCCAAGCTAAAAGATTTAAAGAATTCAAAGATTCCGACGGGAAGATGCAGGTGTCAAAAGAACCTATGTTACTGCTAAGATACTTTCCTCTAGGACCAAGCATTGCGAAAATGTTCCCTATTCCTTGGATAGCAGCTTTCATGGATTGGCACAACCGAGCGCCAGTTTCTCGTCGTTATATGCGTCATCCGTGCGATTCACCTCAGTGGCGGCGGTTCAAGAAAAAATTCCCGGATTTTGCAGCGGAAGGCAGAAATGTTTACCTTGGAATATCGACGGATGGGTTTAATCCCCATGGCCAGTCGAATATAGGTTGGAGTTGTTGGCCTCTCATATCTGTGGTTTATAATCTTCCACCTTCTTTGTGTATGAAGACTGAATTCCAAATATACAATATGTTGATACCTGGTCGCAAGTCACCGAGTGGAGACATTGATGTATTTATGCAGGTGTTTGTCGATGAATTAAAAACTCTCTTCAAAGACGGAATGCGAGTTTGGGATTCTTTCAGAAAAGAGTATTTTATCGTGAAAGTAACTCTAATGTTTGGGATTCATGAAAGATATCGTGTGAATGGATATGTTTTTTGTTCCCAAGATTTTGAGGCCAAGCTTAGGACCCAGGATAGTGGTGTTACCATGGTTGCAGACACAACTTTTAGGAGCAAAAGAACTGATAGAGAGCCTGTGACTGTGAAAGCCAGGTGGTATGGGGTGATCCAACAAATCCTACAGTTGAACTATGGTTCATTTATAGAAGATGTGTTTTACTGTGATTGGGTGAAGGTGGAGACTGGAGTCAAGATGTGTAAGGATTCAGATTATATCCTCTGGTCAATCTGTCAAGAATGAAGAAGAAAAATGTTATCACAGACGAGCCCGTGATTCTCGCGGAACAGGCTACCCAAGTCTTTAATTCCCAGGATTTGAAAGAGCCAGCCTACTGGGTTCCTATGCATCCCTCTAGAAGACTAACTATCAGTGTAGACAATATGTACCAGCTGAAGGCAGTTTTCAAGATATTTTAGAGGAAGCACCACATCTTCGAGCTTTGCTCACCTATTGGAGCACCCCTGAGAATTTGAAATAATCTGTACGTCGCCTTCTACTTTTGCTTACAGTTTTACACCCCTTTTAGAGTTGTTCTTGGTTTGTAACTTTTAAGGTTTGTTATATGCTTAGCTAACTCTGTTGACAATTGATTAATAGTCTTTTTACACCTGGTTTACACTTCGTTTATTCCACCCCAATGTTAACACACACATTATATTTACACCCTGATGGGTACCACCAAAACATCATCTTCTTTACTACTACTATTTTAGTGCTAAAGAACAAACACACCTTTCATTAAAGATCTGCTGCTTTTGGAAGCACTCACTTTCTCTCTCAGACAAGAATATTCAGACTTTAAAGCTCCCAAAAAAAGGTTGCTTTCAAGGAGATTCAGGGCTTGATTAAGGAGGAAATCTATTTCTCGAGACGAATATTCAACCTTCATCAATGTCTTTTTTGAAAAGGTAAGGTCTTTACTTTTGGGTTCTTTTACTTTTCAACTGCCTTCGCATGTTGCATGGTGAATCCGTTAGTAATAAATGAAGTTAAATGCTAAAAATGAAGTGGAATCATGATAGATGGTGTAATCAAGATGCATGAAGTGAAATTTTGTTATGTTGGTCTATTTCTACTCACTCAATGCTTTTAGTGCTGCTCTATTTAATTAGATTTTTAATTAACAAATTAGATGAAATCATGACATGGGTTTAGTTTGGTTTACGTTATTATGATCTCCAGATGTGTTTTATTTCAGTATTGTTTTTATGAAAATTTATGGTTTTGGTCTGTTTCAAGTGTCTAGTATTGATGTCGTGGTCGGATTTTGAAGTTAACATGCTAAATGAAGTGGAATCATGATAAATGTATGTGTGTCTGATTTGGCAAATCCAAAAATTCATGATAAGATTTTCCTTCTCATACCATGCTTGTCTCACATCTGTTGTCCGTAACTTATGAGGTTCAAAATGTTCAAAATGGAATGGAAAGGAATAGTTTGACTCTTGGTGTCTTCATGGATGATCTGTGTTGTAACCTCGATAATGCTGTTTATTTAATTTGAATGTATGAATGTATGAAAAATGCAGGGATATGGCACCGAAAATACTTAGAAGCAGAACGTAACAGAAAGGGAAAAAGAAAAAGGTTTGACTCTGCGAAGCAGGGGAGCTCCGAACATTCTGATGCTACTTCACATCCCTTCAATCCGTTGATTGCTTTCAACAACATAATCTATAGATGCAGCTTGGATCAAGCGAAAGAGATTGTCAAGCGTGCTTCCGATTATGTCGGTTGTTTGGAAGTAGGCCAGAGAATTAAGCATGACAGGGAGGAAGAGAGCAAGAAACGCAGAAGAGAGCATAAGGATGATGCCGACTCAAAGAATACCAAAATAGGGTGCGAAGAGAAGCCCAGTTCCACCGTCTGCTTATAGAAATGGAAACGGCGCCACCTGCTGAAGGTATACCCTCCGATGATGATGCGGAGGAAGCAGAACCTGAACCCCTAGTAGTAGAAGAACAACATGTACATGAAGCCGACCCTTTTCATGTAGGAAACTTTCTTGATGAGCTGGTGGCTGCTGAAGAGGAGCAAGAATTGAGGGCGGATGATTGGTTCGACTTCCGGATGGGGGAAGTGGATGATGTGGGTGTTGTTGATTCTGCTGTTGCTACTGGTACTGCTGTTGTTGCTTTTAATGATGAGGAAGAAAAAGAAAAAGAAAAAGAAGAAGAAGAAGAAGATAGGAAAACCGTGATACGTATGATCTCCGTACTCTTGGTGACTAGAGTTATTAAGGCGGAATTCAAAATAACAATAGACGAAAATAGGAAAACACGAGAACCAATTCGAAGAAACTATCTTCTCTAGATTATGAACAAGAAAACAATTATCATTCTCTCTTTCACGCTCACAATCTCAGTAAACAATTTAAACCCTAAATTGTTTCTCTAAACTTGCTTTTGTAACACTACGCCAAATCGCCCCATGTGCAACGGCTATAACTGTTGCACAGATTTTGTGCCACGCTTATTTCCGTTTCAATAGTGGCGTTGCACATGTGCGCAACGTATTGTGCAACGGATATATCCGTTGCACAATTAATTTGTGCCACGGATATATCCGTTGCACAAATTGTTTTCATCCGTTGCACAGAGCTAATTTGTGCCACGGATATTTCCTTTTGAGCAACGAATATATCCATTGCAAATTTTTTAATAGAAATTAAAAAAAAAATAATATTGGAAAATCAGAATTTATTTTATTCTTCAAATTTCTATATTACAGTAAATCCAACAGTCTTCTAAATCATATACATACATTAACATAAAATGAGTTTCTACAAATCCTTGAACTCATTCCAACACAAAACACAAATCTTTCATAATTTCTAGCAGCTACTTGTTCTGATTCTTCTGTAGCAGCAAAAGCATCTATATGAGTACATGTACTAGCTAACTGCTGCACATCGGCATTTGATTCTCTCGGTAATTCTGTCGAAATTAGTAGTTTCTACATCATTTTGATGTCCCAAAGCAAGGATAAAGGTGTATAAACCTGAGTTCAGATGAAAGTTATTATATTTGTTTAAAGAAGGGGAAATTACGCACCTCGTTGTACTTCTGCTGTTGGTTTCGCAGATACAGGTGACATCCATAGGAATTTTTGACACATTCTGGTGTCTTGGAAATCTAGGAACGTGTAGTGCACAAACTCTAATCTCTCAGAATTTGTCAACTTAGAGAAAGCAAAGGAAGTAGTCCATGTGTGTAGCAGTTGAGGTATAGAAGGTAAAATCACACTCTCCACTCCTAATTGTCTGAGCTTCTGTAAAAACAAGCGAAAAACAAAATGAGTCGTCCTTTTATATATTCTCAAAGGAAAATAATTCCAGGACCAGGATATGCAGCAGAATGCTAGAATAAAGAGTAATAGTTAGTGACAGTGAAAAAAAAATCAGTTAAAAAACTCGGACTGCACATTCCATCAGTAACTATTACTCTTATGGTTATACAAGCAAACCCTGAATCAAGTGAAGCTATAGTAAAAAGTTGTCTTTGTGTACACTTTTGAGTTTTGACTTAATCGGGTAATTATACATGAGTCTCACATAAACATCTAAGAGGGGGTCAAGTGAGAGCCTTTCCATTTACCTCTTCAAGAGCATCAAATAGAATGCGGCACATCCCTTGCCTACGATATTGGACACGTGTACAAACAAGCGGTACTTCTGCAAGCTTTTCGTCGTGTATCCTGGAAAAGATTTGTGAACTTAACAAATTAGATGGCGGGCGATTATACCACTTAATTCACTGGTAAATGTGATATAGAATAGCATACCTGACTGTTGCGACAGAGATGACCTCATCCTCTCGCTCCAAAAGCACGGTGTAAAATCCCCAAAAGTTCAGTCGAAGCAGATGCACCACCCAGGGTTCGGCCGTCTCCTAGGTCTCTGCAAAATTCCAGATCCTCTAGTTTTAAGATTTATTTCCACACCCATTGTGTCACAAAAGGAAGAAGAAAGGTTTATTTTCACTGGTTACAAAGATGGTTGGGAAATGCTTGCTCAGATTACATCAAATTCTAATCAAGCCAGTAGATGAACCATCAAAACCAGGTAAAAGTGTTCATACGAAAGACAATCAAGTTCTTATAGGGAAAAAATAAAAATCACAGGAGTTGATTGGGATACTTAAAATTCAAACCTAGAAACCTTAACCAAACGAGATAGATGAAGAATACCAAACAAGAACCTATCGCATTCATTAGATTTTAGAAGGAAGCATATGAAATAACAAACGAAATTGTGGGTTGAGCTCAAAAAACTTGGCCAAGAGAACTAATTATGTCAACAATCTAGAAACTACAGGTGAGTTCGAATACAGAACTTTCCAGGGTAGAGGAACCACTCTCCATGGTCTTCGTCATCTTTGTAGCCTCTTGAAAGTGCTACTGACTGAGCACCGTGCCCTGGTTGTCCAGCAACCCCTGCAACATGAGAAAGGTGTGCTCCCCACTGTCTAGGTGACTGTTTATCATTCTTGTCTAACTTATGCAACATTATAGTGAACAAAATTGGGAGCAAAGAGCACTCTAATGAAGAGTTGAGAAGTACCAGATGTTCGAGGAACATGATAAGCATACACCCTGAAATCCCTGTCACCAGCAATATACAGGGGATATCCATGCATTAATTGGCCAGTTTGAACCAAATAATTTCAACAGAAATAAGTATGCAAAGAATTTGCACCATGCTTAATCGAAGGTTGTGTATCCACATAAGTGCCTGATGCAATATTGCAGGTCATGAACTACAGGAAATGTGAAAACTGGTTGTGTCAATACGACCCACTGATTAAGGAAGTAAACTTACCTCCCGTTGAGACCCCCAAGCTTCAGCAACCAAATCCAAAAACTCTAAACACAATCTATCAAGCAATTTACACAAATAAACCCTTTTAAGGTCAGAAACTCCCACCAAACACATACATATTTCAAAAACCCATTCATAGACAAATATGATGCCTTTGTAAATTTGCCTATCAATTCCTTGCCTTTGTAAATTTGCCTATCAATTCCTTGCCTATCACACAGTATTTTTAAAACACCACAAAACTGAAATTAAAAGAAAACTCAGGCTTTAAAACTCTCAAATACTGTAGGGGGTAAAAACCCCTCGGACTACGTGTCTCGCATCCCGAAAGTAAAGTCTTACCGAAAGGATTAAACAGCGGCGAATTGGATTGATAAAAGCTGCACTTAAGCGAAGTAAAAACTCGGAGTGAGAAGGATTCAGACTACGACGAAGGACCGAAGCCCAAGATCCAGCTTCGGAGTGTAAACCGCCTTACTCGACAGAAACTGACACCACCACGATTGAGTCGGTTGTCTTTATTAGCTGTAAACCACCCAAGCTCGGCCTATATAAGGCGAGCTTGGAAAACGTTGTAAGGGTTGGATTCTTGTTTGGTAGATCCTAAGTAGCAAGAGAGAGATTAGGTTTGTGATCTCCTCTGGTTCCTTAGGGTTTAATTCATGTAATCACAGCAGTAGAAATATACAGAAAGTCATCTTTAGTCATCTTTATCTTGTTTATATTGCATTACTTAGCTTTTAATCACTGTTCATTGCATCCTCGATGCTGTTCTAACTGTCTTCGGACTGCAAACTACATTTAACTACTGTATGTGCGAATAGATCTGATGGATGTGGTACCACGAGTACCTATGCAGATTTTCTACTCGTACAGTTTGGCGCTAGAAACAGGGATGATTAAAACAACTTAGGGTTTGCCTGTGAAATTTCGGATTTTCAAATTTTTTGTTTTATCTTCTTTATAATCTTCTCCAACGATTTCTTTCAAAAGTTTGTTTTCATAAAAATAGCTCCTGTTTCTTAAGCATCTAAATGACCTTAAAGGCTTTAGTGTGTTTAAGAACCTTTTGAGCATAGCATCAGATGGCGAAGTCGTCCATTAAAGAGTTCTTGTAACATCGGTATGTTAAAATAGATCTACGAGAGACTTTAAAACTCCAAGCGAAAAACCAATTCATACAGAATCTCAAAATCCATTTTGGGGTTTCAAATATTCATGTTATTTATCAAAATTCATTCTAGGATTTTCAAAACCCATGTTATTCATCAAAATCCATTTTAGGGTTTCAAATATTCATGATTATTTATCAAAATCCATCTTAGGGTCTTAAAACTTCATAATATACATCAACATCCTTTAGGATTTTCGAACCCCATAATAAGCATCAAATCCATTTTAGGGTTTTTAACAATTTCATGCTATATTTGGAAATAAAACTTCATAGAAGAAACAAAACGAAGAGGCGTGATTTAGGCTACAAGACAAAATAACCAGTTAGAGATATATCTAAAAAGGGCAAATAGGACATTCAGTTTCGTCTGAAAAGTTAGTTGTAGAATAGATTTACATGGCCGACAAAGTACACTGCGCTAGCCGCCTTAGACCTCACGGGTTTTTTGTTTCTTGACAGGTCATCGATAAAATGGCTTCCCATTCGGAACACGCCCCGAAGCAGCGAGTAGGTTCCTCGAAGCACGGTACCGGATCTTCCAGACAGCACAACACCAGATTTTCAACCAGTAAAGGTTTATCTCCTGAGGTAGCGGCTAGCACAGTCCAACATCGAGAGCATGTAAATGAAGACGAAGTGGTGGTAGAAGATTTAGGTCCCGAAGGAAACGGATTCCCAGAAACAGAAGAGCCACGTCAACAACAAATACAAGAAGAAAGCGGTGAAAACGAAGAAGAGGAGAACGAAGAATCGGATCCTGAAAATGAAATACCTGAACAACATCCTACCGAAGTAAATACAGTCAGAGCTGAACAATTCAAAAAATTAATCCTGAAAAATAGAAAAATAAAAAAGTTAAAGAAACAGCTGGCCGAAGCTAACAAGAAGGTAGCGGAAAAATCGGCGTCTAACTACAAGGGAGGTAGTGAAGGACACTCTCGCCCCAGTAACGCATCTCGACCGAAGGAACCATCCGAATCCAAAACAGGCACAAAGGTCAAGGGAACTAGCAAAGGACATGGAATCACGGTGTCTAGCAAAAAGAACACACCTCCAGAGTACACAAAGCCAGACATGCATGCCTTCAGCGAAGGAAATCAAACGAAGAGAGATGCCGAAGCAAGAGCCCTGCAGCAAGTAATGATGGAACAAATCAAAGCGCTCCGAGCAGAAATTTTCGACAACCAAATCCAATCAAGCGATAGAATCAAGCTAAACCAAGCCATGAACGATGTCAATCGGTCACCACTAAGCCCAGCAATCCTTTCATTGCCAATTCCAGTAAAATGTACAATGCCCACCTTCGCCTCCATCTTCGACGGATCAGGAGACCCTACTGTACATGTCAAAATGTACCTCCGAGTCTTTCTGGCTTACGCCGATAGGGATGCAGTGCTATGCAAATATTTTCCGTCCAGCTTAAAAGGAGAAGCCCTCGCCTGGTACGACAACCTCGCAGCTGGTTCGATTTCTTCCTTCGAGGAGCTCTCGAAAGTTTTTGTACTTCATTTTCTCTACAACAACTCATCAAGGCCTGGGGTGGAAAAACTATTCAGCATTCGAGAACGCCCAGGAGAATCAACCAAAAGTCTAACGAGCAGGTGGACCGAACAGTGTGTCGAAGTTGGGAATGGAGCCACTGAAAAGGATAAAGTACGAGCCTTTCTTAATGCTCTAGACAAAAACAACCCTCTCTATGACAGACTCTTTTCGAAGAACCTTGAGACATTGAAAGACCTTCGCAAGTATCAGAAGGAGCGAATCACCCTCGAAGAGATAAAAGAACAAGCTGCACTAGGAAAGGAAACTATCTTAAAACAAGTTCATTCGATAAACAACCTATCCCTCGAAGATCGAGGGCAAGCAGTAGGCACTCACTTCGGGGACCCATCAAAGCGAGAAAGACAGGATGATAATGGCAGATATGGGGCCGAAGGAAAATTCGGCGATGGAAAATACCATGATAACCGAAAATACAATGACAACCAAGGAAACAACCCTCGGGGTGTGTTCGAAGGAAGTAGCAATCAGCAAGGGCAGGGCAACAGAAAGTTCGGAACGACTAGGCCGGGTTTTCCAGCGTTCCATGACAGAAAACTCCCCAAGCTCTGTGTTCCTATCGAAGATGCACTCCGAGCCATTGAGCAGTCTGAATTCGCCGGTGAAATAAGGTATCCTAGAAGCAGAGGCAACCAGCCGAAGCATACCAAGAACTCAAGGGACTACTGCCAATTCCATAAATTCCATGGACACACCACGGAGAACTGCGTCACAGTGCAGGAGCAAATTCACTTCTTTATTACTAGAGGACAATTTAAACACCTCCTAGAGCTGCCACAGCCACCTCCTAATCAACCGCTATCAAAGGAAGATCAAAAGCACGAGGCATATGTAATCACCATTGATAGAGATATTCCTAGGTTTGAAGACTGTAATTCGATAGTTCATACGAAAGGACTAGAAGGGATTCAGACCGGGCGTATTCACAAAAGGGACTTAGATGGACAAGAGATACTCAGTGTAGTCACGAGGACTCGTTTGGAGAAATGGCAAAAGCAGCCAATTTTCTTTTCAGCTGCAGACATTCCTAATGATGGCAGACCACACAATGATCCTTTGGTTATTACCTTGCAAATGGGAAAAATAGCCATGCCAAAAGTACTGGTGGATCCAGGGAGCTCGGTAGACATATTATTCGGACAGACATTTGATAAAATGAAGGGCAAGAAAGCTGCTCTGGTGCCTTCGGTCTACAATATATTTGGTTTCAATGGGAAGCCATCGGTGCCTCGAGGAGAGTTGATGATTACTGTTCAGGCAGGTAGTGAGAAACACCCAACTTTATTCTGTGTAGTGGACATCGAATCCCCCTACAATGCCATTGTCGGTAGACCCTGGCTGCATAACATCATGGGAGTCGCATCTACTCTACATCAAAAGATTCGATTCCCAACACCAACTGGGATCGCGGAAATTCAAGGAGACCCCTCCGAGGCACGAGTATGCCACCAAATTGACGTGCAAACAAGAGAGGCAAGCAAAGAATGCCGGGAGCAAATTAAGATTCCGAAGATATCGGACGAGAGTATCGAGCAGTTCATAGCTGACGTCGAAGCTGGAATGCCATGCATGAAACAAAAAGGGTGCGAAGAGAAACAGCATCTGAAAAACAGAAATTCCTCGTAGCAGCATGCAATCTCCAATACCCGAGTAAACAATCAGGTGAGTCCAGTAACAGCAGCAGCGATCAGCATGAACCATTCTGGGTCGGGCCATTCGTCATCGAAAGACAACTCGGCAACGACACCTACAGCTTAATTAACCTTGAAGGGCAAAAGTTGAAAACCCCGGTGGAGGGGAGACACTTGAAACATTTATCTTAAGAAAGTAGCTCTATTTGTAAGCAAATTTCGAAGAGACTTAA
>JAJJMA010111137.1:0-10132 GCA_023529015.1 Papaver nudicaule | reverse complement strand
TATGAGCAATATCCTGCTCTTATTGTGTCGGTATAAAATCTGCATAAATATATTATACCTAACATCCATAAGATTTTAACATACATTCAATGATTCAGAGAGTAATACTTGTAATAAACATGATTCTGAGATAAATAAGAACAATTAATATCTAGATTGATAATACACATTTGAAAGCAAGATGATGTTCTAAGTATTCATTAATTAACATTTCTCTAGTTACACACTACATGTAAATTGTGCTTAGAGACCTGAGGAGATTCATACTAACCTAATCCCACTCACACGTCCTAAGGCTTAGCAAAATTTTTAACCCTTACAAGTGAGCCTGAGCTCGCCTTTTATAGGCCGAGATACAGCTAATAGGACAAAATATATAATCGTGGCGTCAGAGATTGTCGAATAAGTTGGTGGCCTTCGAAAGGTCTTCGAAGTTGTTGTTATCTCGGTATCCTTTCTTCGAGATCTTCAATAAGGGGCTACGAGTTTTCTGGTGTCGAGCCCTCCTTCTTCGATGTTTTCCAGGCTGTTTCCCACTTTACGCGCATCTTTCCAGATATTCGATAGAGACAATACTCTGGTGTGCGAGATCATCTCGGGTTTTATTCCGTGCTACGCGGTTCTTCACTTGTTATCCTACTTCTGCTTCCTGATCCTGACACGTGTCTCGGTGGTTTTATCCCCTTACAGTTTGCCTTTTCCTTATTCGAAGATTGGAAATGTTTGAGGAAGGAAACTTCTGGTATACCCGATTTCCCGACACGCGTCCAGTCTTCCCCGACTGTAGCTTTGAATGTTTTCGAAACCGTCGCCCCCCCTATTCACCTTCTAACCTGCTGTGCCGGTCTTGGGTTTATTCTATTTAAACCCATCTTCTCCCTCCTTTACAACTTTACTTCTCTTTGAAATTTTTCGTCACCTGCGAAATCCTCAAGTTTTTCAAGTTTCTCCTTGTCGAATTTTATTTTCTTTCACTGTATTTTAAATCATGGTAAGTTTCTTAGATCTGCTTCTTTTGTAACTGTTTCTTACTTCTTTAACCGTACTGATTTTTCCTTCTTTGATTTCTGCTGCTGTATTCAGGCCCCTAAGAAGAACACCGTTCCCGAAGGAAAGATTGCCCCTATGAAGATGGCAGATCCTAAACTTAGTTGAGAGAACATGGCTAAACTTCTTGGATTCAATATGGATCTTTTCCCTTGTACAGGGTTTGAAAAGAAGGTTACTCTATCTCCCGAGCTTGTTCTTAAACATGGGTGCAATGATTGACGGATTATACTTATCGGGGAGCAGTTGGGCACCAGCCTTATTCCCTTATACAATCCTAAGAATCCTTAGTTCTACGAGATTTATTCTCGAATCGTCCCTCCTTGTGGCGTGATGCAACTGACAGGTAATTCTATTCGACTGATTAACGAGTGGGTGGCTCGCTCGGAAGGTAGATCGTATTATTACGAGAAGTTCCCGGAGGATTCGAATCCTCTGGAGTTTTGGACTGCCGATAATTTCTTCAATCATTACAAAGTCGAAAGAAACTTGCTTAAGGAGGCTGCTCCCTTGGGGGTGGGGTTCGGAAAGGTGCTGAATGTGGTGCATGTTCTTGATGATGTAGATCCCACAAAGTATACTACGAACATACTTCTTCGCTATTCTAGTGATGATGTGTGGTTTACGAAGCATGTACTTAGCGAAGTGTAAACACTCCAATTTTGCAACTACTGAGCCATGTTTCCGCAAGATCATCAAAGGCAATAATTAATTAAACCTATGCATCGTCCGCCAAGTCTAATGCTTGAGTTAGGTGAGCCGTTACCGATACCCACTAGCTAGACTTGGAGTCTACCAGGCCTTAAGCCCGTTAGCAATGAGGACCGCCCATAACCCTGAGATAAATTCGTTTTTATCTTGGACTAACAGGTAGAGGAACTTATCACGAGTCCGTAGCCTTTTGAATCACCCAAATCCGAGGTTTGTAGCTCAAGATATGTCCAAAATAGTGAAAAGTGTCAAAATCGGGCCCAAAAACCCATTTTTAGGCCCACTGCGGGTACATTAAGGCCTTGGCCGAATTTTCACTCAAAAAACCCTACATTTTCATTAGTCGGCCACCGTTATTAGCTTCGGTTCCAAGTCTTTCCATGTTGACTAAAATTTGAGGAATTAAATGATATCTTTCGTAAATTTGGAAAATGAGATAAAATAAAATTTGAGATTTTTACTAATTGGAATGAGTTTTGAAATATTTGGTTAGAATATTTAGGTTTGAAATGTGAGTAGTTCGATGGAAATCATTTAATCCTAAGGTCCTAGTTATTTGGAAAACTATAAATAGGGAGCTAATTTTTGGGTTTGGAGGAAAAAATTAATAAGAAAATTAGAGGAGAATTTAAGAGAAATCTTTTAGAAAAGAACGGATAGCTATTGCGAGCAAAGGAAGTCCGATACGATCTTGCGGAGACGTCATTGTTGGATAATCTAAGTAACATTGTTTATGCGAGTAGCAAAAACAGATCATAAATTTACGATATTTGCTTTAGTTCTTATATATATTTTCGATCGAAACCCTAAATCCCAATTACAAAGTAAGAGCCAATCTTCAGATTGGACAGGCTAGGTGCATCACACCTTCCTAGCCCGTACCTTGATTCCCGAGCCTATCTCTGAATATTAGACTTGTCCCTAAATTTGGGTCCCAACTCCCCTAGTTGAAAGCGACTTCTTATAATATAATTTCAAGTGTATTTACCATTTTAGAGACTTAGAGATCTTAACGGGTTTCCGTCCCGTGTATTTCGACGGTAACTACAGTGGTGACTTCATTGGGGATTTAGAGAATCTAACTCGAAAAATAATTGGGAATTTAGGGTTTTAATTGGACACGACTCGGTACTTGCACACACACACACACGTGCACGCACCCATATCATCTTGCATTCATATCGCATTTCCGGAGTCCGATTTTTAGGAAAATCCGTGGCTAGTAGGCTGAACCCTCTGGGTGTTATCAGCTCAACCACACAAGCCTTAGCCCCGTACCAAAGAAGACTAGTTTAACTACGCGTGAGGTATATTCTGCTAAGGTTACCCAAGCCTCCCCAAGAGTTTGTGAAACCTGCATGCATGCATTTTTTTATTGTAAATTGCATTCATTACTGCACAAAATCCGAGGCATAAGCACACCCTTTGTTACCAGAAAATTTTCCTTTTGTTGTTTGAAAAACAGGAAACATTGTGAGAAAAGATTATGGCCGAGGAAACAAACTGGTTAAGCGATCCTGCTTTAGTGGAAGGGTTAATGTCAAGTCTCCAAAATATGTTGGATGCCAGAGTTAAATGAGCAGACCAGAGAGTTGACCATTGAAGCAGTGCAGGACGTTCTGTCTAAGAGGGATGGTTCTGAAATAGGGGACACTGATGGCAAAGGAGAAATTGATAACAAGGGTAAAGATGATTTTCATCAAGAAGAAAATTTATCCCTAAGGCTTCAAGAAGTTGAAAGGACCTTACAGAAAATGGGTGAAGGTACTGCAGATGCCCATGGGTTATTTCCTTATCCGGAGATTCAATTACCAAAGAACTTCAAATTTCCAGACATGGACCGATATGATGGAACTGGGTGCCCAAAAATCCATACTCGCATTATGTTGTGTATCTGAAACCATTAGGAGTTAATGATGGGTTGCTAGTACAATTATTTCAGAGAAGTCTGACCGGGATATCACTAAAGTGGCTGATGAAGACAAAACCAAGTCTAGTTTCAACATGGCAAGATATGGTTAATATGTTTGTACGAAGGTTTACCTAGGTTGCTGATATCCAATTTACCCGCAAACATCTTAAGGCAGTTAAGCAGGGGCCCAATGAGTCGTTTAGAGAATTCTTTCCGCGTTGGAGGACCAAGGCGTTAGAACTCGATGATAAATTGACTGAAGAAGAGATGGTGGATATTGTAATGGACTGCTTGAACTATGAATACTCTAATCGGTTGATCTCGTCTTACCATGCAACATTACATTCTTTATGGAAGGCGGGGTCACAAATAGAACGTGCATTAGATACAGGCAGAATGACGAGGTTGTCTAATCAAGAGAATTCTACAACGAACGATCAATTGAGTACTGTGTCAGTCGCCTCAACATTTACAACACCGGCGGGAGATTTCCAGGGGCATAAGAAGAACTGGAATCAAGAAAGATATGAACGTCCAGGGAGAAATGAAGCCAACTAAGCTGACTCAATCTACAAACATGAATTTGTTCATCGATATGGCCACACTAGTGAGCTCTTCGAAGATGAGGTACAAACTTTGAATTCGTTTAATTCAACTAATCATCCTGTATTTCTATTTGAATCAGGGGCAGGTCATTTTGAAGTTGAATACTCAATCTGGTCGATTTCCAACGGAGTTCGCGCATAACTTTGATATACTTTCGAACTGAAAGCAGCATCGACCCATCTACATTGATGAGCTTTTCGAGGACCAGCGACAACAACGACCCATCTATATTGATGAATTTTTCGCGGGTCAACGCCAACAACCCACGTCAGGAGGGGTTACAAATCATTCAGAATCGTTTGGTTTAAAACCAGAGGTGTCAGAATGAGTGGATCCTTTAATATCCAAAGTTTGTGATAAAGTTCAAAACCTGACAAGAAGTGGGGGAATTTATAAGCCACCTCATCTCCGGGTCAAAAATGTAGTCATGGGACATACAACATCACCAAGGTTAAAATCATCTACGGAAGGGGATTCTCGGACATATATGGGATTCAAGGAACCGATGATTGTGGCGAATGCAAAACATGCTGATGATGTGGAAGAAAGAATTCATGGTCTAGAAAACCTTTGTGTAGAGAAAGATGGAGAAATGGTAAGCATAATGGAGGCTGACTCAGGTAAGTCTCTAACTCATTTGGTTGAGTCAATCCGACCAATTAGGGGTCAGGAATCTTCTGAATTTGTAAATAGCTCGCCTTTTATTTCAAAATTTCAAAATATTTCAAAAAATCCAAAAAAATCAAAAGAACTAAAAACCCAAAAAGATTTTTCTTTTGTTTGTAGAAACAATTTACTCGACTTGAGAAAGGGTATTGAGAAACCTGGCAAGCCAAGTGGGTCGTGGAGCCGCTGGAAAGAACACCTTGAACTCGTTGAAGGAGTAAGATTAATCAATCAGAACAACTATAATCAACTTCTGTAGGCATCTTGTGAAGAGAAGATAACGATGACCACATCCTGGAAAAAGTGCAAGAACCAATCAACATTGAATCTACTTGAAGAAAAGATAGCCATGAATACATCGTGGAATAAGTACAAGTACCAGCCAAAATTGAATCAAATTGAAGAAAAGAGACTACGGTTGAGACCATAGTGGTTATGGAAGGCACATGATAAGAAGAAAGTGAAAGTCGAGATGCACCATGATGAATTTCCATTTCGAGATAAAAGATCGTATGATGAAAAGACAGAGAAAGCCAAGATGCAGAAGAATGAGTTTACTTTCCGAGATAAAGGATCGTATGATGAGAAGATCAAAGAGAAAGCCAAGATGCACAAGGATGATTTTCCATTTCGAGATAAAATATCGAATGATGAGAAGAAAGAGAAAGCCGAGATGAACAATGATGATTTTACTTTTCAGGATAAAGACAAGGTATTATTTCCTATATTGAAGATGTCGATTTCTTACAAGACCATGCGATTAATTGATGATGATTTTAATAGCACAATGTTCAAGATGGCTAGGAAAACAAAATTTCGAGAAGATCCAAGAATCAACAAGAAAGTTCCCTCCAGAAGAATCAAGGAGGCAAGTTAAGCAAAATTCCGAGAAGATCCAATAATCAACAAGAAAGTTCCCTTCAGAAGAGTTGTCCAACTAAATGCTCTGGACCGCCTATATGATCCAGGTCCAAGAAGTGCTACTCGACCCAAGAAATACTACACCTAAGGTAAGCTGCTAAACTCTCAAACTAGGGGTAACGAACGTTCATAAAACTCCTAGGCACATTTACCCAAACCCACATGTCTCTCTCAGTCTCGTTGAAGGTTGCCAAAATAAATGCTAGGGGCAAATTCGCCACTCTGGATAGCCCCTTGTCGGAATAAACACTAGGGGCAAATTCGTCATTTATAATCCCTTATGCTGGAATAAATACTAGAAGCAAGTCGTTATTATGGATATCCCTTTTGTCAGAATACTACTAGGGGCAAAGTCGTCATTTTCAGAGAGCTGAAAATGTCCTCAATCTCAATCTAGAGTTGTTAGACCGTGTTCTGCAGAACCGAATAAACACCGTTTCTAGCATTCCCTCTAAGTGCAAACTTCTCTTTGCCAGGACATTTAATGCTGCTATTCAGAAGGTTATTAATAATCCTAACGACATCTCTTCGTGGGTTCAGTTACTCCTTTTTCCTATCTGCACTCTTTGTATTTATTTCCCCAAGAATAGTACAGAAGAGCAATCTGGCAACAAGAAAAAATTGCAGAATGCGGCTATACATCTTGCGCTACAAAAATGGTCTGAGCCCAATGGTTGTGTCACCTTACTCTACAGAGCATTGGAGGAGAAAGCTTCTCTACAAGAAGAGCGACAAAAGAACAAGAAGAAAAATCTGGAGAAGACGCAAAAGGAGCAGGAGGCAATGAACATACGACTTTGTCGTAAGAAGCTAAGTAATGGACTATATACAACTGCTATTCTTACTTTGACTTTTAATGGTGTTGTTCCACCTAATTCAGGGACTCTGGAAGAATTGCAGGCCAAGCACCCTCATGCAGCTCCTCATTTGATACCAACAAACCCTATATCACAACCACCCTTCGTTGCATCTAAGGATTTGGTTTTGAACAAGCTGAAAAGTTTTCCTAGAAGTACTTCATGTGGGAGAGATGGCTTTCGTGCTCAACACCTAGTTGATGTTCTGAGTGGTTCTGCTGCTATGGTGTCAGATGATCTCATTAATTCTATTATTGGGCTCGTAAACATATGGCTTGCAGGCGTGTTTCCTTCGGCTTCAGGGAAGTTTGTAGCTTCAGCTCCCCTAACTCCTTTTCTCAAGCCCGGAGGTGGTATACGTCCTATCGCTGTAGGTACAATTTGGAGACGTTTAGGCTCTAAAGTTGCTACTTCTCATGTTGGTAAGGAAATGGAGAACTATCTTGGTGACTTTCAGTTCGGTGGGGGGGTACCTTGTGGTGGAGAGTCCATTCTTCATGCTGTTAACAGGCTTCTCGAGGCGAAGAGTGACTCGACATCTACGTCAATGCTCTTGGTTGATTTCTCTAATGCCTTCAATTTTGTGAGCAGGTCTGTAATGATTAAGGAGGTAAGGATTCACTGTCCTTCTATCTCTAGGTGGGTAGAGTTCTGTTATGTGGCCCCTGCTAGATTATATTACATGGACAAGACTCTTTCGTCAGCTCAGGGGGTTCAACAGGGGGATCCTCTAGGTCCTATGTTATTTGCTTTAACTTTACACCCCTTGATACATAAAATTGCGTATTCGTGCTCCTTGGACCTACAAGCATGGTATTTAGATGATGGGACTTTGATTGGGGACGCATTGATGGTGGCCAAAGCCTTGAACATTATTCAGCAGGATGGTGTTTTTTTGGGTTTGCATCTTAATGTCTCGAAGACCGAACTTTTTTGGCCTACAGTTGATAGCAGAGGGTTGGTTGAGGGCGTTTTCCCACCTCACATATGCCGGCCAGCGGAGGGAGTTAAGCTGTTGGGAGGACCTGTTAGCCTGAACTCCCAATTTTGTAAGAATATGGTGGTTAACAGAGTACATAAGACCACAGGTTTGATCGCTGCTATACAGAAGCTAAAGGATCCACAGGGCGAGCTTTTGTTTCTGAGGAATTGTTCCGGTGTCTCTAGGTTATACTTTGTTATGCGAACGACCAAGCCTGAACACTTGGGTGAGCCGCTAGTGTTTTTTGATAATCATCTCACACAGTTTCTTAGGCATTTGTTCACAGGTGATGGGCCTGGCTTTGCTCCCCTTCAGCAAAGGCCTGCGACACTTCCCATCAAGTATGGTGGTCTAGGGGTGTATACCATGGAGGACACCATGCAATATAGGTATCTGACATCTTGTTTTCAGACGAAGGCTCAACAGGAGAATATTTTGAGGCATTCTGGTGTGTCTGGTTTGAGCCCTAGTTTTGAGCATGCCCTTACCCTATACAGACAGGTATGTGGTAATGAGACTTCTCCATTATGCATTGATGACATTGCCCCCCATTCTATGAGTTCCTTGGCAATCCAATACTTCGATGCAGTGAAGAATGATTTACCTAATCGGTTTGTTATGACGGAGCGTGATTCAGTATTGTGGCAGTGTAACAGGATCAAACATGCACAAGACTATTTGCTGGCCATTCCGATTGATGGGCTTAACTAAAAACTTGGCTCTCGACATTTTAGAGCTATCTTGCGCTATAGACTTGGGATCCCTCTGTTCGAAGAAGGGGACCCATGCTCCAGTTGTGGCAGGGAGATGGATATTTTTGGGGATCATGCTTTGCACTGTTCTTCTGGAGTTGGGCTCAAGTATCGACATGACCTGGTTCGTGACACCTTTGCCGACATTTGTTATCGTGCAGGTGTCCCAGCTAGGAAAGAGGTGGATTTGGGATTCATATCAGATACTGACGTGGCTTTGAGACCTGCAGATGTATTAGTGTACAACTGGGATAATGGACATGATGTGTGTATGGATATCACGGTTGTTTCTCCTTTCACAGGCGGTGGGGTGCGTACCTTTACTCCTGGTAGGGCAATTGATGATGATGTCGCTCGGAAAAGAACCAAATATTTAGAGAAGTGTACAGCTCAGGGTTTTGGTCTTGGTGTGCTGGCTTTTTCCACTCTAGGAGAATTGGGTAGTGATACCGTGGAGTTTCTGAAGAGATTGCGCAATTATATGGCTAGCCATGATACGAACGTCATAGTGAGGAATTTTCTTTTCCATAGGATATGAGTTGTCCTTCAAAAAGGGATTGAAGCTCAGCTTGTTGCGAGACTCCCATCAAATTCTTGTAAGCTTCTTTCAGTTGATGATGATTAATAAAATATTATTATTTTTTTAAATAAATAAATAATAATAATTAATTTAGAGTCCTTAATTTTTTTAAAAAAAGGAAGCAGGAGAGGGAAAATCATCATTCTGAAAGGCCCTCGTGTTTGAAGAATACAAAGAAGAGGAAAAACAAGGGGCAAATCATCATTTGGAAGGCCCTCATGTTTGAAGAATATAAAAGGAATGAAAAATGAACTAAGGGAAAATTCGTCATTTTGAATAGGCCCTATATTGAATCGAATCATTGAAACAGGATAAGAGTTTTACTACAAGCGATCAAGTCAAGTCTTTTGGAAGTTGAATAAATAATTAGAGAGACATGTCCATCCATCCACCATCCATACACCACATCCTTGGAGTTTTTATGAGCAACGAACGTTCTTAGGGGGGAGAGTAGAGCAGTGAACTTAGAAGAAAAAAAAAACATCACATAAAAAAGTGAGATGTGTAAAAAAAAAAAAACTGCACATAAAAAAGTGAGATGTGTAAAAAAAAAAAAAAAGGTAGTTAAACCAGCCACTAGGGAAAATTGTAGCACTTGAAGAAGAGCAATGCTGCATGGAGGAATATAAAGATTTGAAGCATTAAACAACCATTTTTGAAGATTTGAAGCATTATCTGAAAGAGGCTCAAGGAAGAGAAATGTCACGCGGAAAAAAATTGAAGATTATAAGGAAAAATTTGAAGGTTTGAAAGTAGGAGATTTGCGGAGAATCGAGCCATCAAAGCATGTATGATTGAAAAATTTGAATATTTAGACTTGATTGTGGTTCGGAGGATTGAAAGATTCGAAAATTTGGCGATGATGGTAATATTTTTGGTGGCACCTATCACTCACTTGGCATGCCAGGGTTCATAAGACTTTGTAATATAGTTGAGTACTTTGCTTTTACTCTTATCTAAAAAAATAAAAAATAAAATAAAAAAAATAAAAATAATACCTTGTTTATTTTGATAGCTTAGGATCCTGTACCGCTGATTAGCTCTTTTGCAAGTGTACCATTTGCAGGGATTCTCTGATCTTTTTGACACAGTAATCGG